>JARHVA010007666.1:17500-295000 GCA_037957365.1 Torreya grandis
GATTTCTTGAGCCACCTGCATATGAGGATTGAGGAATCAATCATCTTAATTCAAGATATTCATTGATTAATCACTATATACACATAAACACATACATTATGATCAGGTTTATGTACTGGTTCACATACCTAGTGATGTGTATTCATTCCTTTCCTCTCTCTTATCCCTTTACACAATTTTAATTTACCCAATTTGTCCTTATTTTTTATATCTCTTAAGTAAGGATAAATTTATACATGTTTCAATTTTAGGATATGCAGAAGAGCATGATTCACATACTTAGATCTAGACTCATAGGATTCACTTGTTAGGTAGATCTAGGTACACTTATTTTTACTTTATCCTAGTCACTTTGATACATTTATAAAATAAAATGGAGGGGGGATATAATCACTTAAATGTGAAACTTGAGTACTAAAAGTGTTACTTGAGACCACCTATCCCTAACTTATCCCTAGACCTATACTAGATCATATTTTCACATTTATCCAGCCTTCATGCAGGCCAAAGGTATCTCTAATCATCCATAAATTAGTCCTAGACCCTAATTCTTACATCTTGACCCTTCATGCCTTAGGATCTATGACCAAGACACTAACACCATAATATGTATAGTAATGCCACATGGTGCTAATATCCCAATATTGGCACTACTATCCTTTCCTTCATTTTTTCATAAACATATATATATTCAAATATTAAACCTCTTAAGGTTTCGCTAGACCTCCTTTAAGACCCAAAGAAACATCATAATAGTATATATACATGAATTTTATCCCTCTAACCACTATATGGAAATTAGATGAAAATTACATATGCAAACTCAAAACAAGTTGTGTATAATTAATGTTATCAATCCCTATTCTACCATAATTTTGCATACTACCATCCATAACATTCCTAAGCTTTGATTGTGATCAAGGAATTTGACTCAAGAGAGGATGGTTAGTATTGTGTTATTCTCAAAATGAAATCAAAATGACATAAACACACTAGCCTAACATCTCTAGGCCTAGATATTAGGAGGAGCTTAATGAACAAACAACATTTAAAAACCCAACTAAAATGCAAAGAACAATAATCTTTACCTTCCTTGAGCACTCCAAATGATTTCTTCATTTGGATTGATCATATTATGCATAAGAAGTCTTCATAAATGGCATATGTCTAACATCATCTCCTCCATACACCATTGTTTAATGTTTGGCTTGATTGATGGCTTGGCTCAATTTCAACATTCTAACAATAGGCTTTTAGCTTCATGAATCTATTTTTGCATTATAACTCTTCCTTGATTGACCTCCTAAAATGAACAGCTCTAGGCTTGCTTTTATAGGATTTCAAATCCCTTGGAATGGGTTAAATATGACCATGGTCAAGTTTATTAACTTTGGCTGAGTTTGGCATATTCCTTGGATATTCTTTTAGATATTTTCTAAAATAGATAACTCACAACCATGGTTAAGTTTACTAACTTTGGTTAAGTTTGGCGGATGCTTAAGATATTCTTTTAGATATTTCTAAAGGTAACAACTCACAAAAGTAAGATGCTCTTGAATTTTATTTTTAGTAATTGATTAAATTGATATATTAGCTCATGAGTGAACTTAATTAGGATATGAAATTAATGTAACTTGCTAATTGGTTTTGATTAGGGTGTGTAAGTTAATTAGTTATTTTTAGACATTTGGTCATTTATTTTATTTTGATTAATTTAATGTGTGTATTTGCCTTATTTAATTGATTTATTAATCCAAATTGATTTAATACAAGGTTAAGAAGCCAAATTTGAGATTAATATAAATTCCTAGGCTAGGTATTCAATGATTAACAAGAATTGGGTAAAAGTCGGATATGAAGCCATTAGTGGTCAAATTTAGGTGTCTACAGTTTGCCCCTATTTGGGAAGATGTTGCAATATGTAAGCATAGTAATGTATTTTCAAATAATAAAATTATTTTTTATACTCATAACTATAATGGTAATGATTGAAATGTAGTTACCCCCTTGAGGGATTGGTTAGCAAGTGGGTTGACAAACAGTCCCTTGAAAGAAAGAAGCAAAAGTGGGGGGGGGGACCAAAAAAATTAAGATGATGGGGTGACAACACAATGATTTACTCAATGTTAGTAAAATCACTAAGAAATGCAAGTGGAATGGTCTACAATGGTTTTCCCAAAGGTGGTTATAACATTGTACCCTAATTATGGCAATGTGGTATGATAACACAATGATTTCCCCTAACGGGTGATATAATCATTGAGAATGCATGTGGGATAGTGTATAATGGTTTGCCTAAAGGTGGTTATAATAATTATACCCTGATTGTGGTAATGTGGAATGATAGCACAATGATTTTACCTAGCATGTGATATAATCATTGAGAAGATGGATTTGCCCCAGTTAGGATAGATAAACAAGAAAAGAAAATTGATGATAACATAATGATTTGCCCTAGGAGGTTATATAATCATTGAGAATGCATGTGGGATGGTATACAGTGTTGATGTAGTATAGCATGATTATAAAAACATAATTGATGGTTGATGATTGATAAGTTGACACAAAGGATAAAAATGAATTAAGACAACCTGCTAGTAGGAAGATGCTCATCTAAATTACAAAGGTTGAAATACTTTCATTACTTTGTTTGGGATATGATTGGGTATTAGATTATGATTGTTTCTAATGTTGGCAACGAGGAGATGGTGATGTTGCATTGATGTTGTAGACCTCTCAAAACTAATTTTTGTTGTAGCATTTGATGGTAGGCTTCATGATAGAACACCATGGTAGCTTTGCCAAAATATGCATAAGGACTAACTCTAAATAAATGATACTTAGTGGAAAAAAATTACACTGATGATAAAAATCATGATGAAAATGTAGACATTTAAATATGGATAGATTCAAGAATAATGTGCAAGGAATCACCAAATGAACATGCATAGACTAAATCATGGCCACAATGCTAAAATCAAACAAACAATCACATAAACAAACAAAGAAACAAAATAGACAAACAAAGAAACAAACAAGTATTTATCCTTATGTTAGTATAAAGAACATGACAAACATTACCCCTAAAAACTAGGTGAAAACTAAACAAAAAAATAAGATGGGGGAATAGAAGAAAAGGAAGAGGGTGGCAGATCTATCTACATATGTACTAAGCAAGTGGACACTACCTACATAGTTCCATGGATATGATAATCCAACAAAACTTTAGGCTAAATGTAGTTCTCCCAAGAAATATGAAGAAAATGATGATTGATAGAAAGCATTATGGATGTGATAGAATAATAGGGATGAATTCACAAAATGGTGATAGAATAAGATAAAAGGCCAAAAAGTATGGGGAAATTGAGGAACAAGTGGTTTATTTATGACTTAGTGAGTGTTCCTAGTAAGGCAAAGAAGCGGTCAATGTTTTTGATTTTTCTAAATGATTTTCAATTTTTTTTAAATTTTCAAAGCATCTCAATTCCATAGAGAATGACAAGACACTAAAATGGTCTAAACTCACAAAATGGTGAGATCATTATAACCTAAAATGATGCTCACAAAATGGCAAGAGCATGAAAACTTGAAATGATGATTGTAAAATGGCTAGCACATGGCTAATTGAAGTGATGCTCATAAAATGATGAGAGTTTGGATAAATGGGGACTAAACTGACCTAAACATGACCCATATAGTCCCAAAATGGCATTTTCTCATAGTAGCTCACCTTACAATGGAGAGATATGACTTGTGTAGTAGCCAATTCAAACACAATAGGCACAATTGGTATGATGGCATAGTACAACATAGGAATGGCTAGGTGATATGTCCAGGCATAATAAACAAATATTGCCCCTAGTTTTCCCATAAGTGGTTATAACTAAGATACAACTGATAGATCAATGATACTAATTTTCCCCAGTAGGTGATATAATTAGTATCAAGATCAGTGAACATGAATTTACCATAGTAAGTAACATAATCAAGCTCACATAAACAAACTTGATAGGAAGGAAATAAAAAATGAAGGATGCAACTTCCAATACTTCTATCACACTACTCCAAAATACTACCTTTGTCTGAAGTGCTTGAAAAAATTGTTGATACTAGTCTGATTCTATATGCTAAAAATGTGAAACTAATAGATGAACTAAAGTCAAATGGGCTAGGTTGATAGGATTCAAAACATGTTTGTTTGAGTAGGAATGGAATGGTTAGATGGTCTAGTTAGAATGTCAAAATGAGAGGATGGCATGGTCTTACTTTAGGATAATGATGGTTTTTGATATATTGGATAAAAATGGTAAGAGGGTTTCCCCCAAGTGATGGGGTGAATGGATGGGATATGTGACAATGATAAAATGATTTATAACTTGATATGATATCGTAATGTTTGGTGCTAGCTTGGGTATGATAAATGATTTTGTTATTCTTGCTGAAGTGGAGATGCACATCCTGATCAACAAATGATACAACTAAAATAGTAAATCATGTAAATTGCTATCCCACACCTCATATAAATAGTTGCTCTATCAATAATTGGCTATATATTTGGTTGTCAAGAATGCTTTTATGATCTTTTTTGCTCATTGATTTTGATTCCTTCGAGTGTTGAGACAAGGTATCTTTATAACCTCTATAAAGGAAAGTGTGGCCACAGATGGTGAACAAGGACAAATGATGGATGGTAGGTTTGATTGTGAAATGGAATGGTCGATGATATTGGAATGTATAATGATGGGAAAACAAATAAATATTGGGATTTTTAGGCACATCAATGTTGTTGATTCTGGATTTGACATAACTTTGGATGTGGTAGGGCTAAAGACTTATGAATATTTTCTTGATAAGACCACCAATTTTTTTTGTTGTTTAATATTGAGAGTATCTACCATCTGATTAGGCTGTAGATTAGAATCTATTTTTATTTGATCTTTGATATTATATTCATCAAGCATTGAAGAAATTTTGTGCTCATCTATCAGTGCCTTGATGAGGTTTTCATCAAGGAATTTGTCTTGATTGTTCCAAAAGGCAAAGAAGTTGTCTTGATTTTTCCATATAAGGTTTCACTAAGAAACATTAAATTTTGACATTGATTATCTTCTAGCGCTTCTAAAAAAGTTTTACTATAAGATGTTGATTTTAAACTTTGCTTATCCTTTAGTGCCTCTGAAAAGGTTTCACTAGGAGAGTGTTCTTTGAATACATGAATGTGGTCTTTGATATAGTTCAAAAGGTGTCATGTCCTTATTTAACTATTATGTCACCATGGATATAGTTCAAAAAAGTGTGATTTTGTTGATCCCAATTAACACTTGTGGGAGATGAAATGTCAATAAAATGGATATGTTGGTTGATGGTAATGGTAATGGAATGGGAAGAGGCTACACAATACTCATAGAATATACTAGGATAACTTGTGTCAATGTTAAAGTACTCATCCTTAGAAACTATAGCAGGATCATAAATGTATTCAAACTAATATGTGAGGCACACATAACCAATGTTGTAACAACCACAAACATATTATGTACCTGAATCTGATTATGACTTAATGGACTCTAAATTTGATGTTGAGATTAATGTTTATTCTAATTCTAATGTTAAATTTAATGTTGGTTCAAGAATAGAACTTGACTCTAACTCTGATTCTTTATCTGATGAGTACTCTATTTCAATGATGTCTTGTTGAATTTTTTTATTAAATAAGTAACAACTTGTAATGGCATGATGGGTTCCACTAAGACTAGTTTATCAAAGTGAGACTCCCCTAGGATGGGAAAAAGCTTAAGAGATAACTCCTTAGAGACTGGTTTATCAATAGGTAGCTCTTGAAAAATAGGCATATGGTCAAGGTAATGATTTTCTCAAAGGCAATTATAATCATTAAGAAGTGAATCAACAGAGATTGGCTCATTAGAGTGAGACTATTTGATAATTGATATAGGATCAATAAGAAATTCAACACAAGTTGAATTATCATAAGTGTTTATTTCAACAAAAACATCTTGAATTGGTTGGTTCTCTTGGCCTTGGATTTATAATGAGTTAAAAAATATCAATTTTGAACACAACTTGGTCTTTGAATGATTGGATTGGTTGAGGTTTTGATTAGATTGGTAATGGATGAGAATGGTCTGTAGTTGGATAATGGTAGGGCATCAGGGAGCATGATTGTTCACATAAGCCAAAGGACAAAGTCTTGAGACGGTAACAATAGGGTGGTATGGGGCTTGGTTATGATGAAAGGGCATTTTAGAATGATGAAAGGGCATTTTAGAGCTTGGTCTCTCGAACAAGTCAAAGGACAAGGTCCTATAAGGACATGTTTGGGATGTTGTGGAGCTTGATTTATCATATAAGCCAAAGCATGAGGTCCTACTATGGAAATGGTATGATGTTTTGGCATTGGAATAGAAATGGTATGATATGGTGGAGCCTGATTATTCATCGAAGCCAAAACATTTAAGTCCTCCTCATAAACCATATCTTCCCAATCAATAACTTTATTTGGATTTTTTGGATTGTGACTATGTGCCCCATATGGATTATTGTACAAAGAATAATAAAATAACTTAAAAAATCTATCTATATAGGGATTTCTAATCAGATTTTATGTATCCATTATATCATAAGTTGGATTGTATGTGACTCCACCATAAGTGTAGCTAGACATATCCACATAAATGATGAAATATTTGAAATAAAAAGGCTTTGAATTCTACAAACTCTAAAAAATTACATCCAAAAGACAAAGGGTTCAAACATGATTTTGCTTGGTTAAAAGGGGTGGAGCTAAATCTCCAAAAAGTCTATATAAAGACTTGATAAAAATTGTGTATCATCAAATTAAAAACTCTAAGTGTCTAATACATGTAAAGGTCATGCAAAATGACCTAAGAATCAAACTACCAAACTCTAATGTTGAAACATGCTCCAAGTAGGTCTAAAATATTGAAGGGACAATTTTCTAGGTCTTTTGTCCAAACATGGAGTCAAAATCTAAGCTCAAAAAGGATATGCAAGGACTAATGGAAAAATAGTGGTAAAATCTTGACTTAAAAAGGATGAATGATTAATCTAGCAAACTTTGAGTAGTTTGACATAGACAAGGTACATGATTCTAGGCATAAAACATGATCTAATTGGTATAAGATGCTAAATAAGAGATGTTTGAAGATAAACTAATTTGACCAAAAATAAAATCATAAAACAATAGAATTTTCCTAATTTGAGTGATAAATTAACCCAAGTTACATAATCCAAAAGAGGAAAATCTAGGTATCAACTCCATGAATTGAGATCTAAATTGAAATCAACCAATATTTGAATTTAAACTTGCAATAGTTAATCAAGGACTCAATTGAGGATAAACTATAAATTTGCTGATAAAGAGATAGAAATATTTGAACAACATGACCATGCTAATCCAAGATTCAAATGGGCTCAATTGATTGGTTACAAACAAATGATAATGAAGATGCAAGATGAAATAAGACAAGTCTTTTGAAACAAAATGGGTAGCCTAATAGTGTTAGCACTCCTAAACGATGATGTGATAAGTGGTTTATTTTTAAAGACTTTAAACACACAATATTTTTAAATGATTTAGGCAGCATAATGGTTCCCTCCTCATTCAAGTGATATTCACAATGTTTTGACAAAAAAAGAGAATGTTTGCTAAGTTAAATCAAAGTGTCATACAGATGGCATAATGCCTCCTCAAACAATGGAGTGACATGGAATCATGACTCATCAAATGACATGGTTTGAACAATAAAATTTTTAGTCTAATACACCAAGAAAAAATGACAAAAATACACTAATTATAATCATCCAAATCCTAGCAAGGGTATGGCAATGTGGAGTTGACTAAACTAATTATTTTACAAATGTTCTAGATGGATCAATTACATAATAACATTCATTCCAAATGATGAAAAATAAATACACTTTAATTAAGTGTCTATGACACTTGGCTTTTTACAAAAATTTATTTCCCTTTTTTCAATGACTACATCCATCACTTGGTCAGTGTAGTGTGATGTCTAATGCAAAGATATATCCCATGTGCAACTCCACCACTAGAAGGTGGTTTAACCACACAAACCTCTGCTCCTAGTGGGAGTGGTTAAAGTCAGTGTTGGGAGATGAAACCCTAGGTCAAAGCTTCCCTAATTAACTATTGGGAGGTAATGAAGTCCCCCTCATAAGCCAAGATGTATGAAATAAATGACACAATAGAAATACTTTATGGTCACCTCAAGATCAACCAATACTATTACAAGTTTTTGGGAGGGATTTAAATGACATTCTCTCCATGACTTGGACTAGGCTCAAATTTTCATGAGCTGGCACTTTTGATCCCAAATGTTTTCTAAAGGGGATGGATGAGAGAGCATACATGCATGTCTCTTTTCACAAAAATACACAATCATCAAGCATATTTTCAAATAATTAAAGTGAAGTTAATTTCATTGTACCAAATTGATTGATGGGAGAGCATACATTCATAAGTCCCTAATTAATTAAAAAATATTAGACTAAACAAATAATGAAAACAAATTTTTTTAAAAATCTAACTGTATTCAAATTTATAACACTAAATGAAATGTGTGGTGGTGTTCTTTTAGCCCCTTGGCTTTAAGTTGTTAACTTTGAAATAAACCACAAAAACTTAACCAATGAAACACCCTAAAAAGTTTATTTAAACACCAAAATAAAGGATTCTTATTTTTTTTGACATATAAATAAAGTGTGAAAAGACTAATTTAGATTATTTTTTTCCAAATAGGTCCTGCAAAGAAATGGTCAAAACTTTGTTTAGCCTTGAATCTTAGTTATCAAATGAGACAAACAACTTTGAAGGATTAAATCTCTCAATTTGAAGGGGAAACCACAAAAAATACAACATGTTAGGTTATGTAAAGTTTATCAAAAATATCAATAGAAAAATAAATAACTTACAAAAAAAAAAAACCTATGAAACATGCAAACAAGTTAGAAGGTAAAAAACAATAAAATTGAACACAAAAATCATAAAAACTTGTAGTCAAAAATTTAGCCATAACTTTTAAACTATACATCCATTTGTCATGAATTTTTTGGAGGTTATTTATAGGTTTAGGGTGCACATATCTAAAAACATTTAGGTTTAAAAATGAATAAAAAAGTTATTACCTCTATACTAACCATTTTTATTACAAAATTAAAAAATAGAAAGTGAAAGTCAATAAAAGAAGCATAAATCCTAAAATATAATGAATTTTTTTGGGAACTTTTTAGAGAATATTAATGAAATATTTATCTATATGAATAAAAAAAATTATAAAAAAATGTTAATTAAATAAGAAGTTAAATATTATTTATTGGCGGTTTTTACTCAAAGCAAAAACAACAAAAAAAGAATTAAAACTATGAAATACAAAAAAGTTTGTGGGTTGCACTCTCATGAAGATAGTCCCACTAAGCGTGCCATTTGTGATGAATAAATTTGACTCAATATAGGATGGTTAGCATTGTTTTAGTTGTAAAATGAAATAAAAATTAAATAAACACACTAGCATAACATCTCTAGGCCTAGATATTAGGGGGAGCTTAATAAACAAACAACAATTGAAAAACCAACTAAAATGCAAAGAACAACAATCTTTACCTTCCTTGAGAGCTCAAAATGATTTATTCATTTGGCTTTCTTAGATTATGCATAATAAGTCTTCATCAATGACATATGGCTAACATCATCTCTTCTATGCATGATTGTTGAATGCTTGGCTTGATTGATGGCTTGGATCAATTTCAACATTCTAACACTAGTATTTTAGCTTCCTAAATCTATTCTTGCATTATAACTCTACTTTGATTTAAATCCTAAAATTAAGAGCTCTAGGATTGATTTTATAGGCTTTTAAATCCCTTGAAATGGGTTAAATATGACCATGGTTGGGTTTACTAACTTTGGCATATTCCTAAGATATTCTTTTTGATATTTTCCAAAAGGGACAACTCACAATCATTGTTGGGTTTACTAACTTTGGTTGAGTTTGGAATATGCTTAGAATATTATTTTAGATATTTTCCTAAGGTGAAAAATCACAAAGGTAATATGCACTTGAATTTTCTTTTTAGTAATTGATTTATTAGCTCATGGGTGAACTTAATTAGGATTTGAAATTGATCTAACTTACTAATTGATTTTTATTAGGGTGTGCAAGTTAATTAATTATTTTTAGGCATTTGATCATTTGTTTGATTTTGATTAATTCAATGTGTGTATTTTCCATATTTAATTTATTTATTAAGCCAAATTGATTTAGTGTAGGGTTATGAAGCCAAATTTGAGACTAATATAAATTCTTGGGCTAGGTATTCAATGATTGGCAATAATTGGTCTAAAGTCAGATATGAAGACATTGGTGGCAAAAGTTAGTTGTCTACACTGATTACTCATATTTATAGTCTCAAGCACATTAAAATCACTTAATTCAACCACCATACTATCTTCATTTACACTTTCACCAAAACTTAGGTGGGGAGAAATGCATAGATCATGACCCCTATTCAAACTATTGGTATGTAGAAAACTCTCATCCTAGTGGGGTGTTGAGGATGTCCATCCTACCACACTAGAAAATGAACTTTTATACTTTTATCAGCTAAATTCCCTAAAAACATGGATGATTATGGTTTTCTCATAAAATTAGTCAAAATAGTCCATCTACAAGGTTTCAAAACTCATGCACACATGAGTAAGCCTTATAGATCCATACATAGGTAAGCCCAAAAGTTTGAGATAATACTACATAGAGGACACTAATAAAAAGATAGTCACACTAGAGAAACATGAAAATATTTTTTAGCAGTTATTCTAAACTAGGATCCTATTTGTGACACTTAGACCAGGTTATGCCTCAATTTTTAGCCTCCAAATCATCTATCTCAATCATTTTCTAGATAAGTTCTTATTTTCATTATTTATTAATATTTTTAGAAAGGTAAAATTAAGCCATTATTTAATTAATTATTAGTTTTATTTATTACATATTTTTACCTTGATTTATTATACTCGGTGCTTTAACAACATAGGATTTACATTCACTAAGTCCCAAAATGTTAAAACACCCTATAAAATACATGAAGTAAATATTTTATTCCTTTAAAAAAATTTATTTTTAAGACTTGAAATTGAACATTTGAAACTTTAATTTAATTTAGAAAATTTATATTTTGAAATGAACTTTATTAATTTAAAAATTGCTTGTATTTGAGTAATTTTAAAATTAAAAAGAGAGTATGGAATGAATAAACTTTAAGGTGTGTTGACCATGCTAATATTTTTGAATTTTTTTGGTGATGACGGTTTATTTAAGGATTAGATAATGATGCATCACATTAAGCACTTATATAATATGGTTTCTTATCCAAACCAATGGGGAAACATTAGAGTGATCAAATCCAAACTTGTGTTTTCTATTTTGAAGTGAAACTATTGATCATTAAAGAATGTTGTAAACTTGATTATGTTTATCAGTAGTTTTAATCCCTAGATATAAATATATTGAAATCCAAATGGATTCAAAACATAGTTTTAGAGTGTTTAGTGACTCTAAGTCATGCACTATGAAATTATACTGAATCAACCATGGTATATGGTTTGTAGATTCAATTACAACATCCTTGTATTATCCTGGTATATCTTAGTACATGAAAACATGATCACAATATAAAGGATTACACCCATGATCCTATCATGTCAAAAATATTGTGGTATAAGCATTCTATTATTCTCCCACTATATTTTTAGAATTTTAAACTATATGTTAATTGTCATTGTAAATTTGAAACTATGTAACTGTTGGAATTTTTTTCCTAAAACTAAAATATGAGTGCACATGCAATGACATATTACCCCAAAAAGTTTATTGATAACTAAATCTGTAACTTTTAAATTTTGATTATGTTCATGATTGAATTTGTATCTTTTAAAATGGTTTACCTCCTTCATGAACATCCCACTAAAATGGACCTCTTTTGAAGTGAGGTAATTTTTTCTTGAAAAAGTCACCCATCTAAAAATAAAAATCAACTTCAAACATGTGTATTATGATGTTATCATTTAAAATTGTAGCATATGTAAATGTGTTATCATAGTAAGTATGTTAGTATGTTAGGAGTGCATGATATGGATCATGGAATTTATCAAATAAATGAAGCTCAAAAAGTACACACATAACAAGTAAAAATGATAGAAATTTTGGCATAGATGGGCTAATGGAAAAATAAAGTACATGTTTAAATGTCCCAAATCACATGCATAGACATGATAAATGTCAAAAATAAAGGACATGTTAAAATGTCACACATAAATGACCAAGAACCAAAAGAAGGACATGTCCAAATGTTACACACCACATAGGGACAAAGTCTAAAGTAAGGGCATGTTCATATGTCACACATCACACATATGGAAAAGGTAAAAATTAAGGACATTTGAAAATGTTTTAAACTACATAATATATCATAGATATAAATCAAGCTAATATTCTCACACAAGAGCCAATGGCCAATATAATAGACAAGTAAAGTTTTAATTATTATGTACAAGTAATAAACATCAAAGGAATGTAGAATTAGAAAATATATTCAAAGTTACGCATGTGTCATCTAATCATATCCTATAAAATAGATTATTCATGTACACTATATAATATATAAATGTTATCAAGATATTTGTATAAAATTAAAATCTCAATATTATAGGATTATACAATGATAGCATCTACATATTTTCACCTGTAAATAAGATGGTCCCAACTTGGTAATGCCAATAGGTAGAGTAGAATATAATATATTAATATTTATAAATATTGTATTTATAGAACAAAAATTCATAAATACTTGTGAAATGTATTTGTGATATATAAATAATATGATATCTACCAATCATGAGACAAATAACATATAGGAAAGATGTGAACTAGATTATAAATCAAGTTTTATTGATATTTTGAAAGTTTTTGCATTTTGACATTTATAAGAATGTTTTTTTTTTGAAATATTTAGGAGAAGACAAGGATTAAACTAAAATGAATCAAGTTGTGGAGCATATAATAGATGAAGGATGTCTAAATATCTTGCAACATGTGTATATGAAATCAATATATTATGAGAGATTGAAAAAATAAAAAATGAGAAAGATGCCCCCATTGTGAAATTGGTAAGCATGAAGGAATAACAAGATTATGTAGGATAGTGACTATACACTCTCATTTCAACAAAAGTATAATTGTCAAAAGTTGTCACATGTTATTTGTGGGTTAAAAAAGAGTATATTTTACATGAATAGTATTTTTTTCACACCAAAACTAAAAATTAGTAGTTTTAAGGATCATGATCTTGAAAAAAAACTTTTGAGTGTAAAATTAGAAAGGATAGTATCACCTAGTTAGATGAGTAGTGTTGTGTGATTTTTTACGACACTAGCAATTTTGATTAGGATGAAAAATGAGTCTATGTTAGTGTAAACTATAACAAAATAGAGGAACATGGCATATTTGAGCATAGTTGATTCCTATTTTGAGCTAATTAGATCTTGGAGTTGAAAACATAAGGTTCAAGAGATAATTTTAGGAATAAGTGATTAAAATTAATTAATTATGCAATAATATGCAACACAAAAATCATTCCTCAAAATCACAATAGTAGAGACATATGGAAGAAAAATTTAGTTCTATGAAAAAAATACACACATAACACCAATATAATGTGGCTCACTCAATGTGGGCTATGTCCACCAAAATTATCTCAATAATATTATAAACAAGAGTATAAACAACTCTAAACAAGAAAACTCTCTTAGAGATAATTTTCTCCAGCTCAAATTCACACCAAAATTCTTGAGATGTAAAATTACACCTCAAAATTGATCACACTGAACATGGAGAGAAAGCAGAGCTCAAAATGAGATGCAAAACACAATTACAATGTGTTCCCCCTCATCCTTATTTAAAATATTTTTAAAAAATGCCATACCTTGGTGATAAGCCATATCCCCACCAAAATGGCATAAAATAAGGGAGGTTTTAACCAATTGGATAAAATATAATCCCTTGATTCTCTTAACCTCTTTAAAACACACTTATTTCTCCATAAATCATGCCAAAAATGTGGGAAGTGATTGTCACACTAAAATTTTTTCCCCACATTTGTAAAATTAAATAAATACATGTTAGAATCTCCTTGTTAACTTTATTTTAACCTTAGGCGAGAAACAGACTCCACATTTAACAATCTCCTAGTTAGAGTTCATTTCCCCTTGAATAAAATTTAACACACCTCCATGATCTTCATTTAGACCAATGAAATCTAAACATAACCTAAAAAATTCTCAAATGTGACTACATTGGTCAACATATCCATAGGATTTTGGCTCGTATGTATCTTTTCTAGAGTCACCATGTTTTCCTCCAAAGCTATCCTGATGAAATGATATCATAACTATGTGTGCTTCATCCTCAAGTGGAAAGTGAAGTTCTTGGATAAATGTATAACACTCTTACTATCACTATTTAGTCCCCAAATTTCCTTCTTATACCCCAACCCATTTAGTAGCTATTGTAATAAAATCATCTCCTTTCTAGCCTTTATAACAACAACATACTTAGCCTTTGTGGCCGATAAAGCCACAATCTTTTGTATCTAGGAAATCCAACTAATCATTGTATTCTGAATAATAAATACATAAATTTTTGTACTCCTAATATTAACATACCTAGCCATATCTAAGTCCACATAACCATGCAAAGTGATGTCTGATCCATCAAAACATAATGTTATACCCATGGTTCCTTGTAAATATCAAAGAATCCATTTCACTGCTTGATAGTGCTCATAACCTAGATTACTCATGTACCTACTTAATACTCCCACTACATGGGTAATATATAGCCTAGTATAAACCATAACACACATTAAGATACCGACTATTGATGAGTAAGTTACCTTGGACATCTTTAGCTTTTGTTCTTCTATCTTCAGACATTGCTCCTTTGATAATCTGAAATGGATTGCTAAAGGAGTTCCAACTGGCTTAGCATCATGCATACTAAACCTCTAAAAAACATTATTCACGTAATCTTCTTGGGATAATATCAACTTCCTCTCTTTTTTTTCTCAATTTATCCTCATACCAAGGATTTCCTTTGCTACACCCAAATCCTTGATAGAAATCACCAAGATGCTTCTTGAGTACTTGAATCTATTGCATGTTCTTTCTTGCAATAAACATGTCATCTACATACAATCATATGATAATATAACTACCATTATCAAATCTTTTAACATACATGCAATGGTTAGAATGACACCTGTAGTAATCTTGTTCGAACATAAAATTGTTAAACTTTTTATACCATTATCATGGAGCTTGTTTCAAGCCATACAAACTCTTCTTTAGTATACACACTAATTTCTCCTTTCCTTTGGCCTCATAACCCTATTGGTAATCCATATATAATTAATCCTCAAAATCACCATGAAGGAATGCAACCTTCACATCTAATTGTTCTAAATGTATATCCTTTACTAAAACTATATCAAGCATAGTCATAATATAAGTCATTTTAACAACAGGAAAAAAAATCTTATCAAAATCAATACATTTCATCTGTGCAAACCCCTTGACCACCAATTGGTCCTTGTACCTTTTCCTTCCTCCATTTTCTTCTTTGATTTTGTATACCCACTTATTCTACATTGCTCTCTTACCATTGGGTAGCTTCACCAAATCCCACATCTGCTTCTCCATGAGAGAACTATGTTCTTCTTCCATGGATTTTTCCTTCTTAGCATTCATCTACATTGCTTCTTCAAAACATTTTGGTTATCCACTATCAATAAGTAACAAATAAATCAAATATGGGGAGAAATGTTTAGGATCTTTTCTTACCCTAAGAGACCTTATTATAGGAGTTTGGGGTTCTTGTGTAGGAGGTTCCTGAAAAATCTCCTTGGACACTTTACCATTCATAATATCATCCAACACTATGTACTCTTTTTGTTCCTATTCTTTTAACTGATCCTTATACATTACTTTTTATTTAAAGACAACAATCCTAAACCAAAATATATTCTTATCTCTAAGACTCTAAACTCAGAAACTAAAGTCATCCTCACCATAACCAATAAAGGTGCATCTCTTAAACTTATCCTCTAACTTGGTCCTATCCTTCTTGGGAGCATGAAAAAATCCCTCACATCCAAAGACCCTAAGAAAATAATAATTAACTTTCTTACTAGACCAAGCTTCCTTAGGTATGCCTCCGTCTAAAGTCATTGAAGGTCCTTTGTTAATCAGATATACCATTGTGCTAACTATGTATACCTAAAACATTAGGGGCAACCCTATATGCTCCTATCATGATCCATTATTATCCTATTCATCCTCTCTAACACTCTATTATCCTATGGTGTCCATGGAGCCATCTTTTGCTTATGAATTCCATTCTATGAATAGTAATCATCAAATTCTTTGCTACAATACTCACCTCCATTATCTAACTTGAGACATTTCAAATTGAGACCTATTTAATTCTCAAATAAAGTCTTCCATCTCTTGAATGTTTTAAACACATTATATTTCTTCTTAATGCAATAAACCTAAACTTTCCTAGTTGTATCATTAATATATGTAACATAATAATTTGAACTACCAATACAAGATACCTAAGCTGGCCCTCATACATATGAGTGAACCAAATCTAACTTATTCTCCTTCTTTGTAGGTCCAACCCTTTTAAACTTAACTCACTTCTGCTTCCCATACACACAATCATCACAGAAGTCCAAATCAATTTGTTTCAATCTAATAAACTTGTCTTTCAAGATTTTCATGCCCTTATGGATCATATGACTGAGCCTATAGTGCCACAAATTTACATCTCCATCTATAACAACTAAATTAAAATTATTATCATTAATATTCAAACACAAAGTACCAATTCTCTTACCTCTCACAACTACAAGAGCACCCTTGGTAACTTTCTAAGAGTCTACTAAAAACATCATCGAATAACCCTCACTATCCAATTGCCTTGCTAATATTAAATTCTACCTTAACTATGGGACATGTCTAAAAAAAATTAGTATCCATGTCTTCCCACTCTACATTTTCATCTAAACACAACCTTTCCCTACTATACTACATGGTTCATCATCACCTAGATAAACATGTCCAAAATCTCCTTGAACATAATCAGTAAAATGATGCCTATGTGGGGTGTTATGAAAAAAATCCCTTGAATCTAATACCCAAGATTCAAAAACATTATCCAAGGAAAGAATTAAAGCATCCTAACTAATATTACCTATTATCATATTTACCTCCTTGGTCTCCTCATGTTTGGCCTTATTGTCTAAAAGTTCCCAACATTCCTACTTTGTGTATCCACTTGTCCCATAGTTTTAACACACCATCTTAGATCTAGATTTAGATATTCCCTGACCCTTTAACTTTCCATAGTTTCCATTGCTTCTATCCTTTTGTCTCCCTCTAGTCTCCACTATCAAATCATTCCCTAAAGATGATTCCCCAATGCTCTTCCTTCACATTTCCTTGTTAAGAATCATACCTATAACATCCTCAAACTTTAAACTTCCCTTAGTAGGGATAACATTAGTCATATCCATAACTAGGATATCCAAACTATCTAGTAATGAGCACAAAATCAATAAATCCTTAATTTCATCTTTAAATTTAATAACAATAGAAGTTAGCATACTCGTAACCATATTAAAATCCTTTAAATGATCATCTATAGAACCATTTTTAGACATTTTCATTTTAAATAAATTTTTTATCAAAAATATATTATTAGAATCCCCTAATTTCTTCATCAGACCAAATTTGGTCATCTCCTCTAAAATATTTAAGGCAATCGAAGATGCAAAGCACAACTGTATGGCTCCTAGTGCTTTCCTATTGAGCAAATTCTAATTTTCCTGATTCATACCTGAAGGTTGGCTTATTTTCCCCATCAAAGGGAAATGAAGATCCTTAAAAATAACTATTCTTCCATAAACATCTTCCATAATCCAAAATTATTCCCATTGAATTTTTCTACTCTAGATATGCCATTATTTGCCATATCTCCCACTCAATTTAATATCTTTCCATGCAATTCACCACTTTAGAAAAACTACTAAAGCTAGATTTGATACCATTTGTTAGGAGAATAAGTGATTAAAATTAATTAATTATGAAATAATATGCAACTTGGAAATCATTCCTCAGAATCATAGTAGTTGAGACGTATCGAATAAAAATTTAGATATAAGCAAAAAATACACACATAACATTGATATAACATGGTTCACCAAATGTGGGCTACATCCACCAAGAGAATATCAATAATATTATAAAAAAGTGTAAAAATATCTTTAAATAAGAAAACTCTCATAGAAATAATTTTCTCCAACCTGAATTCATGCTAGAATTCTTGAGATGCAAAGCTACATCTCAAAACAAATCATACTAACCACAAAGATAAAGAAAATCTCAAAATGAGATACAAAACACAATTAAAATGTGTTTCCCCTCACCCCTATTTATAATATTTTAATAAAAATTCCATACCTTGGTGATAATCCATATCCCCACCAAAATGGCACAAAATAAGGGATGTTTTAACCAATTGGATAAAAATATAATCCCCTAATTTTCTTGACCTCTTTAAATCACACTTATTTCTCCATAAATCATTCCATAAATGTGGTAAATGATTATCAAACTAAAAAAATTGAGTCACATTTGTAAAATTAAATAAATACATGTTAAAATTGCCCCGTTAACTTTATTTTAACCTTAGGGTGAAACGAACTCCACATTTAATAGCCAAAAATTCAAAAAGAAATCCAAGGGTGTAGAATAAGTGATCAAGTGATTGCATATGTAATAAAATGGAATGATAAGATTCAATAGTCTATAAAGTATGTACATTCATATTTTTACTATTTTTTATGTTTGAATTTTATTTTAGAGTGTTTTACAATAAACAAGCTATCCAATGATCTCCAAACAAGGACAATAATTTGTGAATAATGGTAAATGAATAACATTTCCTACATTAGTTGTGCCATATGTGTTAATATCATAATCAAAACTTGTATCATGTTACTTTTATAGAATTTTACTTTCTATATTTTCCTTGCAGATATTTTCCCTTATGTGGTATTTTTTCTAAACAATTTCCCTATTTAAAAATGTAAATTACCTTATCTTCATGATCAAATGTTATTCAAACTTTTGTTTCTATCAATTGATGCCTTGTTTTATTTTAACCATGATCCTCCAAGAAAAATATTTTATGAATTTGTATGAGAAATAATACTAAAATTAAGATGACATTATTATGAGGCAAACAAAGTTGTTAAGTTAATTTATCCTAGACATGATGTTGATGTGGTAGTTTTGTTTATGTGTTGAACTCTATTTCCAATAAATAAAATAAATGATGTAAAAAATAATAATTTATTGATATTCCATAACCTTTCCATCTTTAAATTTCTTTCCATTTATGTGAGCAATGATAGTAAAAGGTTCTTGGTATGAATAACTTATTTTGATTGCTTCTTTTCGAAACACATTTGTAATGTTAGGTGGTATATTCCTTTCTTGTTTTATTTGAACTTATTTTTTGCATCTTCTCTTATTTTGACCTTTCTTGTTAAAATTTTTATTTTTGCACTTTTTTTTCTATCAATTTATTCTTTTAGTAATTTATCTATTTCCAATTATTCCATTTGCAACATTTACGTTTCAACATGTTCCTTTTTTAACCTTGTTTTTTTTATCTTACTCTATTATGTGTGAATCCTTATCAACCATATTTGAATAAATGGAATTTGTAGGAAAATTTATATTTGTAATGAATTTGATGGGAAACCTTATAATTTTATTTATTTATTTCTTCTCTTGAGTTTGTTTAGGAAATTTATTTTTTGATAATTGATCTTTTAGTAAATTTCCTTACTCTAAATTATCTTTTTGTATCTTTTTTTTAAAAAAAAAAAAAAATTGATATTTAAGATATGATTTTTTTTTGAATTTAATGATTTATTTATTGATTATAATATCACCACAACCAATGATAATTTTTATTTTATTCTTAGGCAAAAAAGCAATTTTTATTATGCCCATACATTCTATGATATGCACAATAATATTTTGATCTTATAAGAGGGCATATAGGAGGCGATTTGATTACTTTATTTCAAATAATTTATTCTATTATTTCTCATTAATGATCAGTAATATGTTTTTCACTTTTTAAAACACTATTAGTATATGTATTATGTTTTAGCCTACCATCTTTATGTGAAGTATTATTAGGCATAAAATTTATAGATAAAGATGCAAACACATGATTAACTTTAGCAAGATTTGGATTAATTTTAAATGGGATATTATTTTCCCATGATGTGACATTTGAAACCAAATACTACCTTTTTAATTATTTTTTTGACCTTATCATTGTGATTATTTGATCTTTAAGGGCTTCACAAGCACAAACCCTAGGTATGAACACGAATACCAACACTACCAAGAGAAGATGTGAGAGGTTGATAGGTTTAAAGAAAGACATTGATTATATTAATTTTAAACTATAGGTTTCTCAACTTATCTCTTATGATAGTGATAACATGGACATCTTCAAATGGATTATAGTTATCACTATCTTGAGAGTTAAGAGGATTTTTAATGTCTTAAAGATATGACTGCTCTTGATTCCATGTAATTATTGATATGAAAAGATATTGCATGAATTAATAATTTGTAAATTTTTGGAAAATTATATTATAATAAGATACATCTATATCATCCATTGTAAAAGGCATGAAAAATATATTACAATAAAGAAAAAAATGAGATGCATAAATATAATTTTTTTGAAACCTTAGGACCAATTTTTTTGAAATCATGGAAGTTGAAAACCTAATGAAGACCTAAGATTTGACAAAGTTTGATCAATATGTGGGTTCACTAAATGTTTTATATGAAATTAAATTAATTAAATATTGGACCTAATTAGAAAAATTGAATTAAATAATGCTAGGTGTTGTAAACAAACTTACAAATATGAAACTAAAAGTAAGCAATTATAATTGATGAAATAGTGTGAATGTGAACAATAATAAACTATGAAAAAGAGAGATATAATTATCTTTTTGGATTCATTAAGTATCTAAATTATAAAATTGATTTTAAGAACATATACAGTGTAAAAAATCTAAAATCCTCCTATAAGTTATACCTGAGTGCCTTGAAAGAAAAAAATGCCTTGTGGGGTCAATAGTGATGGATTTAATTATCTTAGGTTGGAATTTTTATCTTTTTTCATAAAATTAAAAAATTCTACATAGTGGGGTATGATATTAAATATTAGGTATTCTTGCACTTATTTCATCTTTGTAAATTATGTGATTACTGAAGTTATAACCCTTAACTTTATGCCAAAAGGACATGAGTGAATGTAAAGGGTTAAAATTGGGTTAGTGTTAGACATCAACACGCCACTATGTTGACTATTGCTTACATACCAATATTTTGAAGAGAGATCAAACCTTCATTTAGTTATCCAACATAAATTCTTTATGAAATTATGCTCCTTTGACTATATAAATGCATCTATATTTAGATTGAATACTTGACCTTTCTTGGCTTGGGATACATAAATTTAAATTAAAACTTGGCTCATGAATATTTCATGTTATTAGAATTTGATTTAGAAATAATAGGTAAATTTTTACTAATGTGCACTTGTATATATAATCTCTTATGATAGGATTGATAATATTTACCTACATGTCTAAAATAAAACAATTGAATGTGATTATATAGTGATAAAAAAGGTAAAAAATACTATTTGAAGTGTTTAGGAAGATTTAGGCTGACCCTAAGGATACTTTCATTTTTGAATTTTGACTATTTGTGAGGGAAGGGTAAAATCTATGAACAAGGAAAACATCATTGGGCACTTATGTCTTGTTGGTAATTACTATCCCATAAAAAAAATAGACTTTTGGGTTTGATTCAAGACATACACATGCATGAAATTACTTTTAATAATAAGATCATGTTTTAGGTGATATTGGATTTCCTTTTAGTGAAAAAATATATTCTCTTTTACTTAGTGAATATATATAATATTTTTAAAAAATCAATTATTTATGCTTTCTCTTTTGTAGGAACCCATCGAGTCTCAATATGTATGAGTGTATGACTTGAAAGGTGCATCGAGAAAGGGGTGGGTAAACCACGAATGCTTCAAAATATTATTGTACCCTATACCACCACTTATAATCAACACAAACATCTCCTATACACTTCCCTAAGCTTTAACACCTCCCTTAAACACTCTCTAGGAAATTCACCTTAGTAAATAGCCCCTATCTAAGCCAAAAACTCATTTTGGCATTTATTGAACAATGTTAGCTTGGGTCAACCTTCTACTTAAAATATATTATTACATCATAGGACTCTATCAGCGTTGGCTAACCTAGTCTAGGACCTAACTTAATTTTAATAATTAATAATACAAGGTCAATTGCACTGATACTATCATCTAAGCTTTTACAAGATTTTAAGTTTAGATTCAACTATATATACACATCCTTTTTGCCATTTTTAGAGAGATAAGAAGAAGAAAATTATATATTATGTATCTATATATCCACCATTTTACTGAGGATCATTATTTAGGGTTTTAATAATACACTTAAAGATATAGATCTTGTCTTGTGGAGAATTCTTTTGGATTTATAGATAAGTCATGTAGCCTAGAGCTGATATATCCTTGTTATCCTTACATACCACAACAACCTATTATTAAGCAACTTTTCCAAAGGAAATATTGAGTCTTGGTGGGTTTGTATTCAAAGGTTAGTATTCCAAATTCTTTTTCCTCCTTGTTAAAGTAGATAGATATGAATTTATTAGACTATATGATCTTCTCTCTATGCATTATAATTTACTCTACATTAACTTGAGTAGAGATATTCTAGGCATGTTTAATTTTATGTTTATTACCCCCATTTTGTGCCACAAGCTTTAGTGAGCACTATATTAGATTCTAATTTACTTTATGTAATCACCTAAAAGTGGTCATTGGGTGTTAAGATTGATACATGAGACAACCTATTTATATCTTAGCCCTAAACCTATCATAGAGCCTTTTATCACATTTTTACATCCTTTATGTGGACTACATGCATACCTAGTCAACTTAAACACAATATTAGAGACTCATTTCCTAATTTTGGCCCTTTATGCTGAGCATCTTGCTAGATAGACATTAACACCACATTAAGGACACTAGAGCCATGTGGTGCTAGTGTCCCCGAAATGGTAATAATTTCCTTTACCCTATCTTTCTGTAAAAATTATATTTATAAAATTAAAACCTTCCTAAGGTCAAACATAGCATCTTTTATTATCTACACATGCTTTATAACACTATAAATACATGATTTTTAGAGCTCTATCCACTACATGGAAATTAGATGTAAAATACCTATTCAAACATGAAAAAAGTTGAGAAAAATCAAGGTTATCAATTCCTATTATACCATAATTTTGTATACTACCATTTATAATTGTCCTAAGCTTATATTTTCTAGATTTCCAATCTCAAACACACTTAAGGAATTTAAGACCACTATCATTATAACATCATTTGTACTTGAACTAGCACTTAGGTGGGGATAACTACATTGGGCTTGATCCCTCCTTAGAGTATTGGTATGTAGGAAACTCTATTCATAATGGAGTGTTGAGGATGTCGACCATATCCTACTAACCAACACACTTTTCAATTCATGCCTTAATTTCAAGGAGGATTAGGATTTGCATCTCAAACTTTGTGTGTGTAATAATATAACCCAAAAATATAGTCCCAAGTGTTCCCAAAATTTTATAGTAGGTTTACACAGAGGACATTAGAACCATTTTTAGGACACAATATCCACATGGTGCTACTATCCAAGTGTGGTGCTACTATTTAGGAGGGGTTCTAATATGAGAATCTAGTTGATGACACTCAAACCTATTTGTATCTTAGTTTTCCACACTCATATATTGTATATTAGGAGTTTTCTAGATAAAACTTTATTGGCATATATTTATTACTATTTTTATAAATTTATAGCTAGTGTAAATATATGAGGTGTTTTCTAAATAAAACTTTATTTGCACATATTTATTACTATTTCTATAAATTTAAAGGTAGTGTAAACCTATAACAAATTAGTGGGTATTTTATGCATATTATTTCAATTATTTATACTATTCATGCCTTTAATCAAAGAGATGATTTACATAGCTAAACCTTAAAAGTTTAAATCATTTTATTAACCTTTTTTACTTTGAATAATTCTTAAAACCCTATTTTTACATAAATTTTACCTTATACTAATTTTTGTGCACTAAATTAGGGTTACAAACTTTTTTTTTTGGCATCAACTAGCTCATTTAATCAATCCCACATTATAGTTTCATTTATTTAAATATAATTTAAATTTTTGTAGATCAAATCTAACTCAAAACCCTAACCCTAGATGCTTTTAGCATTTATATCCTTATTTTTCCTATTTTCATTAGCTATTTTAAATTTTTTAGATTTCATATATTCTATTTTATAATCTTTATTGCAATTTGTTTACTATATGCCATCTCAAAAAACCATCTCTATTTCATTAAGAAGAAGTGATATATTAGGTGGTAATCCTATAGAACATATTCATATTCCTATGATCTGAGCCTATAACATCAATAATGGACCTATCATAACTCTAGTTATCCATCCTTCACACCCTAATTATATGGATTTCAATGATAATGCATCTAAAGATGAAGATTGTAATCAAGAACAAGATGATATAAAAATTGAAAATTAAACTCTCTCTCAACTTAAAAATGATGACATGATTATAAATAAAGATGAGATATTACATAGGTTCATATATATAATTTTGGAACAAACCCTTGATTATGCATAAATCCTATAATCCATATTGGAAATCAAGAACAAAACAAATATTGGTCAATCTTCAACTCCACTAGTTCATAATGTTGTTAAACCTACAATGGGACCAACTTAGCTAGCACAACATAAAATTTTAATTCAAAATCCTTTATTGATATCTACACATCTTATGTATAGTTCCTCCATTCTATATGTACAATCCCTTATGCACGAGATTCATACTTTGTAGAATAAGGTGTTACATCTTAATAAGGGAGCTACTAGGCCATTACATGCCTTAATAATTTTATAATATTATATTACATAAACCTTTGAAACATCACATAGAGATAACTCCATTTCCATAAAGTTTTATGGAACCTAATATTACATTATATTATGGTAAGGGTGACCCAAAGCACCATCTCAAAGTTTTTCATGCAACATGTTTGGACTATGTGTCTAATGATTAGCTTCTCACAAATTTGTTTCCACATAGTTTAAAGGATTATGCCCTACATTGGGTTTATTGATTACCAAATAAATATATCACTACATTAATTCCTTTGGATGACATGTTTTTATCACACTTATCCATTAATATCAGTGACAAAATATCATATGCCCAAGCTATACATTTGAAACAAAAGTGAAATGAACCTAACATAGACTATATATTATGATACAAGACTATATTAGCCAAAGTAACTATTCCAATGGTATAAAAAGAGATTTAGGACATATTTAAACTAAAAAATTTACCATAAGTACATGAAGTTATCTTATTTAAGAAGTTTCCTACATTCACAGATTTATGCCACATAGTAAAAAAAAGAGAGGTCAAGCTTATATCAATCGAAAAAAACAAATATATAAATGGATAAAATTAAAATATTAAGAGTTAAAATCAACCTTTGTACAAGGTAAGGGAAACTGAGAATTAGAGTGATAAAAATTCCATAGTCAACACTACTTTCGATCCATTTTGTAGATTGGTTTTATCATCTCCTCAACATTGAATCTTCACTAACCTTTTAGAGTCACCAACATGGGTTTTAAAAAAACTTTTGGAATGTAATTTAATATCTCTCCCTCTAATTAAATATGTTTATATGACATGGAATCTTCCAAATAACTATGATTCTAATGCATTTTGCAAGTATTACAAGGCACTAGGCCATATAACAAATAGATGCATAAGCCTAAAACATAATATATAAGATTTAATTGAGGATAATATTATTGATGTGGGAACACCCAATAGGCACAAAAAGTACATAAAATATAAGCTAAGGCATTAAGAATATTCTCAAATCCATTTCAAAAGAACACAATGAATGAGGTAGAGAACACATCATGTGTTCAAGAACATCCACCACCAACTTGATATCATACTATTATAGAGGATGCACACTCATTAAAAAACATTATTTGTATGTTCCATACTATAGCTATACCAAGACCACTCATCACATTCTTAGAGTAAGATATATTGATGATGATCCAAATTTGCATGCACTGTTTATACAAGCATACATAGATCATCATCCTATCTAGAGTGCTATGGTTGAAAATGGGTCAAACATAAACATGTACAATATGACACTTTTATATCACTTGGAGTAATAATACAAGGATATATTCCCCACATATACAATCATTAGTGGTTTCAGTGGTCATGTTCATAGCTCGATCATGTAGATTGTGTTTCCATTACAGGTTAGACCAATACATACAACCACTCAATTATTAATAGTACCAAGTAAAGGTGTGTTTGATATGTTAAGGTAGGCCATGTTTATATAATTTATGATCCATCCCATCTACATTGAATATATGATTGAAATACATACACATAAATTAAGTGTTCAAAGTTATAGGTCTTTCATATGAGTATCCTCTACTTATCCCATAGGTTGTTCCAACATAGCCACCATTTATAATTCTAGAATTATTACTAGATATAGCGTAGTTATCAGTTATATCTTAGATTAAAATTCATATGCATACATCACAAATTTTATTATATCCACTAGTGAAGATGAGGTATACTCCTACAATATCGACACATAGGTATACTCTCCCACATAGACCATTATTAGAGGGACCCCTAGATTAGATATATGTCACATATTATAGAGTACCTTCCTCCACTCAGTTTATTCCAAGATCAACATTATTGGGTTATCTAGGTTCTCATCACATGGTTACCTATGTTAGTACCACAAATTCACAAGACACCATAGTTAGTACAACAAATTTATATCACCGCTACATACACATATACAGATATAGATTACTCAATATAGTAGATTATGGGATCACAATGGCCCTTTTTCATAGCAAACATGATCAATGTTTCCTTATTTGACATAAGTCATAGCGATATTTAGTCTCCCATGAGACTCATTGGATAGTATGGTTCATACCCTCTTGTACATAAATTCTTTTCTCTTTTTCCTTGTACATAGTTTATTTTCAGTTGCTTATACACAGATTATATTAAGAAAATAAAAAATAATATAGCATGCCAAAACACAAAACATTCAATTATTACTCAGAAAACAATAAATTTATTGATTGTATGCATTTTTATGTTTACATTTCTTATATTTTCCAAAGACTACATATGTTAGCTATCTAAGTATAGTCAATTTTATCACATATACATGCTTCACTTATTCTTATTGAGTGCTTGCAGATTTCTTATAGGACTCAAGTCCAATACAATAATCTAGACTTGTTATCATCTACCCATTAGGGGCATATATATTGATTTAAGGTTATTTATTTGACATATTTGTTCACTTTATGGCATACTATACACAATTTTTATTACAATGTTTTATCTTTACATTATTTACATTCCATTTTTGCATTGATAGATCTTGATATTGATAATTATTACTCATACTTAGATTTTTTACTATCACTAGTTTAGACTCACATTATGTACATCCTAGCTCTCACATAGATTTGTATGCTAATGTGTTACATACTTAAAAGGAAGCTACTAGGCCATCACATGCCTTATTTTATAATATTATCTTACATAAAACTTTGGCACATCACATAGAGACAATTCCCTTACCAATAGTTTCATGGAACCTAAGATTACATTATATGATGGTAAGGGTGACCCAAAGCACCATCTCAGATCTTTTCATGCATATGCTTGGACTATGTGTCCAATGATTAGCTTCTCATAAATTTTTTTCCATGTAATTTAAAGGATTATGCCCTACAATGGGTTTATGACTTACCAAATCAATCTATCACTAAATTAAATCCTTTGAATGACATGTTTTTAGCATACTTATCCATCAATATCAGTGATAAAATATCAGATACCCAAGTTGCACATTTGAAAAAAAAGTCAAATTAACCTATCATAGACTATGTATTATAATAGAAGACTATATCAGCGAAATTCACTAGCCTCATGGTATACAAAGAGATTCAAGACATAGTTAAACAAATTCTTTTACCGTAATTGCATGCAATTATCTTGTTTAAGAAGTTTCCTACATTCACAAATTTATGCCACATAGTACAAGAAAGAGAGGTAAAGATTCTATCAACGGGAAAACCCAAATATACAAATTTCTTAGAATCAAATATTAAGAGTTAAAATAAACCTTTGTACAAAGTGCTACTAATAATAAGAGTGATTAAAATTCCATAGTCAACACAACTTTTGATCCATCTTCTAGATTTGTTTTATCATGTCCTCAACACTTAATTTTCACCAACCTTTCAGAGTCACCATCATAGATTTTACAACTTTTGGAATGAAATCTCATATCTCTCCCTCCCATTAAATAGGTTTATATGACATGGCCTATTTCAAATAAGTATGATTATAATGCATTTTTTGATTATTATAGGGCACCAAGCCATACAACAAATAGATGCATAAGCTTAAAACATAATATACAATATTTGATTTAGGATAATATTATTAATGTGGGCACACACACAAAGGCACCAAAAGTATATAAAATATAATATAAGGCATTAAAAATATTCTCAAATCCATTTAAAAATAACAAAATGAATGAGGTAGAGAGCACATAATGTGTTCACTACAATATTAGGAACATCCACCACCAACTTGATATCATACTATAATAGAGGAATAACACTCATTTCAAAACATTATTGGTATGTTCCATACTATAGTTACACCAAGACCACTCATTGAATTCTAAGAGTAGGAGATTATTGATGATGATATAGATTTACATGCATCTTTATACAAGCATACATAGATCATCATCTTATCCAAGTGTTATGATTAATAATGGGTCAAATATTAACATGTCTACTATGTTACTTTTACATCACTTCAAGTATTCATAGTAGCATATATTACCCATAGATATAGTCATTAGTGGTTTCAATGTTCATGTTCAAATCTCCATTATGGAGATTATGTTTTCATTATAGGTTGGACCAACACATACAACCAATCAATTTTTACTAGTACCAAGTGTAGTATTTTTGATATGTTATTGGGTAGGGCATGTTTATATAAGTTATGATCCATCCCATCTACATATAAAATATTCTTGAAATACATACACACAAATCAAGTGTTCAAAGTTGAGGGTCTCCCATATGAGTATCCTCTACCTATTCCATAGGTAGTTCTAACATAGACACCATTTATAATTCTATAACTAGTAGTATATATATATATATATATATATATATATATATATATATATATATTATTAGTTATATCTCAAAATATAGTTCATATGCATACATCATAGAGTTTATTAGATCCACTAGTGAAGATGAGGTATATTCCTATAATATCAATATACACATATTCTCTCATAGAGACCATTATTGAAGAGACCCCTACATTATAAATATGTCATAGATTCTAGATAAACTTCCTCCACTTAATTTATTCCAAGATCAGTATTATTGCTTTATATATTCTCTCATCACATGATAACTTCTTATACCATATGGGTTCTTAAGACCCCTACAATTCATGGGACACCATAGTCAGTGCCACAAATTAATAACACCTCTATACTAGCATATATAGATGTATATTACTCAATATAGTAGATTGTGATATCATAGTTTCCCTTTCACATAGTACACATGATTAAAATTCCATTATTTGACATAAGTCATAGTGATAGTGGGTCTCCCATGAGACTCATTGGCTATTATGGTTCATAGCCTCTTGTACATATATTATTTTCTCTTGTTTCTTGTACATAGTTTATTTTTCATTTGCTTATACATATATTACATCAATAAAACACAAAAACAATAAATCATGCCAAAACATAAAAACATTCAATTATTACTTAGAGAATAATAAATTTATAGATTGTATGCATTTTTATGTTTACATTTCTTATATTTTCAAAACACTACATATGATAGCTATCTTAGTATAGTTAGTTTTATCATATATACATTCTTCACTTATTCTTATAAAGTGCTTTTAGATTGCTTATAAGACTCAGGTCCAATATACATTCTTCACTTATTCTTATAAAGTGCTTTTAGATTGCTTATAAGACTCAGGTCCAATATACTAATCTAGACTCGTTATCATCTTCCCACTAGGGGAATATAAACTAATTTAGGGTTATTTATTTGACACATTCATGCACTTGGGGGAAACTTATACACAATTTCTATTACCATGTTCCATCCTTACACTATTTACATTCCATTTTTGTAGTGATATAGATATATCACTACAAAAATGGAATGTAAATAGTGTAAGGATGGAACATGGTAACAGAAATTGTGTATAATTTTCCCCCAAGTGCATGAATGTGTCAAATAAATAACCCATACTCACATTTTTTATTGACTATCACTAGTCTAGACTCACATTGTGTACATCCTAGCTCTCACATATATTTGTACTACATTAATGTATGCTTTCATTTCTATTTTTCCTAGTTTAGACTTGATTTTTTTATAAGGATATTATATTTAATGGTATTTGAATATATAATTTCTATTTATCTCTATGCCACTTGTATTCATGTATGCCTTGGACATATGCCCATGTCCCTTACATGTGATTTCCTAATTATGTATGTGGTCATTTAATCATATCTTTCGATGTGGATTTAAGCCAACTTGTTTGTTTCTTGCATATGTGTAATTTAAACATGTCCTTGTATGTATTATTTTATCAAATTTAATGACATGTACCCATGTCCCTTGTATTTTTTCCACTTGGCCTATTTCACATGCTTCATGTGTTTTGTATGTATGTTTTCTTATATGCATCATGACCATGACACTTGTATTTTATTGTTACACATACTAGTTCTTGATGCCATGAGGGACCTCATGCATCTACCCTTCCTACTTGGGTGACATGATGGAGATTATGACCCATCCCCCTAGGTAGCTACTCAAATTCTTGTTATATACGTTAATTATATCTAGCTTAACACACTTGTATAATTTTAGACATGGCATACATATTACATTGAATACTTATGCTCATATTCTCTTAAATTTCAATGTTACATTTTCACATTATATTGGAATATCATGTACTTATAATATATGCCATAGTTAACACATATTTTGTAGAGATTTTTCTTTTGAGGATAGTTATTGTGCAAGTTCAACAACTACCCTTAAACTAGGGGAATTCATAGGGGTTTGTCACAGAGATTAGTTTCCTACATTACATTCATAGAACATTTATCAGCACACAAGTTCATTTTAAGGAAATTAGATAGGCAAACAAAAAGTATGGAATAAAAAATTAGTACAATGATTCAGATTTAAGAATAGATAAATATTAAAACCCAAATAGGGACACTAGCATCACATAGGTCTCCTATCCAAGATCTGGTGCTACTATTTATTATCCATAATTTTAGGAAAATTTAGATTGGCCAAAATAATATCCATAGGTATAATACATGTTTACACAAATATAGCTACAAGTTTGATAGTTATGCTCAAATTTTTATCAAATTTAAACTACATCAATTTAGATTCATATTAGCATCATAAAACACATTATCATTCTCATATTTAATTTAGATACTTAGATACAATCATTATAACTTATTCTATAATCAATATACTTAGATATCATATTATGGGCATGTGTGGATCACATTTTTTCCATATGCTCATTTACACATAGGTTGATTAGATGGAATGGAAAAAACCATGTCATTCTCTATGTTGTATACACTTGACATCATATTATAAGTTATCACCAATATCATGCCTTACTCCATCTATAGTGGTTGTCATTATTGAGTAATCCATAGATTCCTAATGTTCTGGAGTGGCCACAAAGTTGACATACATAGTTAAGTATACTTAAATAGATATTTTTATAACTTTACATAGTTTAGTTTAAGATGCATCTATTTCACATGGGTGGGAAATGATGGAGTTATATCCTGCTTGAGTTCTTGATAAACCCACATGAGAGGGTGGACACACTTTCAATCCAATCTAAGTTATCCATAGGTTAGGATCCACTAAATAGGGATGGTCAATGATGGAGTCAAAATCAGATTGAAATCTTGAGCCACCCACACATGAGGATTGAGAAGGCTATTAACTCAGTCTAATTTATTCAATGATTTGATCACTATATAAATGAAAACACATAGGTTATCATCAAGTTCATGCATTAGTTTTCATACCCAAATGAGGTGTAATCTTTATTTTTCTCTTTCCCATCTATTTACTCAATTTTATTCATTTATTTATTTAGCATAGTTTATTACTTTTAATATCTCTAAAGTAAGGAGTAATTTATTAATATTTAATTTGTAGATCATGATTTAGATCATGCTTTACATATGCATACCTAGCTTCAAATAATCTAATTCAACTTCATAAGCTTCACTTCCTTAGGTAAGTCTAGGTATGATTATTTTTCCTATATACTAATCATTTTGATTTGCTTCATTTCTACCATAAAGCGGGGGGGGGGGGGGGGCACATTTAATCACCTAAAATTTGTATTTGAGTATTAAAGGTTATATTTGAGATTACCTATTCTTAGCTTATCCATAGACATATCCTAGATCCTTTTATCATAGTTTCATAGCTTTTGTGTGGACCAAAACCATCCCTAGTCAGCTTAAATGCATCCTCAGACCCTCATATTCTAATCCTAGCTCTTTATGGTCAATAACATTCGAATTAAACATTAGCACCACATTAAGGACACTAGAGCCACATGGTGATAGTGTCCCCAAAAGGGCGCTAATGTCTTTTACCCTATCTTTCCCAAATGAATGTATTTTTAAAATTAAAACCCTCCTAAGGTTAGATTAAGCATATTTTATTGTCTTCACAAGCAACATAACACTATAAATACATCATTTTTAGACCTCTATCCACTAGATGAAAATTAGATACAAAATACCTATCCAAACATGAAACAAGTTGAGGAAAATCAAGGTTATTAATCCCTATTATAGACTAATTATACATACTACCATATAAAACTTCCCTAAGCCTATATTTTCCATGTTTCCAATCTCAATCACAATCATATAATTCAAGACCACTATCATTCTATCATCACTTGCACTTACACCATCACTTAGGTGGGGATAACTACATTAGGTTTTATCCCTCCTTAGAGTATTGGTATATAGGTAATTTTATTTATAATGAGTTTTTTAGGATGTCCATCCTATCTTAATAATAGACACACTTTTCATCACATGCCTTACATGCAAGGATGAATAGGGTTTTAATCATAAATCAAATATTGTAGGAATAATATAGAGTTTCAAACTTCATGTGCATAGGCATAAAATCTAGAAACACAATCACAATCATACTTAGAATTTTAGACCAATCCTATACAAAGCACATTAGTTTCAGTGATACTATCCAAGTGTGGTGATATTGTCCAAGAAGGGTTATGATACAAAGATATAGTTGATGACACTAAGACTTATTTGTATCTTATTTTTCAGCACTCAGATCTTTTATATCAAGTGTTTTCTATATAAGTCTCTATTTGCACATATTTATTAATATTTTTTAAAATTTAAAGTAAGTAAAAATATATAAAAAATTAGTGGTTATTTTATTCATATTATTTCAATAATTTATACTACTCAATCCTATAATGAAACATAAGATTTACATAGATAAACCCTAAAAAGTTAAAACACTTTGTATTTACTTTATGAATATAAGAAAACATAGGACCTAGCTAGGGTTATTGCATTGCGTTGATTGATTAGACTATTTTAAACCCTCTATATTAATATTATTATGGTAAGGTTCCACTTGGTTAGGTCTAGTGGATCCATTTTGGTTGTGACCCTAATTGTTTAAATGTACTAATAAGTGGAAGGGTGAGTGTGATATATCTTCTTGGATCTAGGATTGATTTTTAAATTGGCTTCACTTTCCCTGCTATAAATTATAGTGAATCTATGTGAATATAACCCTTTTAGGTTTTATTTCACACATATATTTATTATCATCTTATATCTTTTTATTTATATAGTACTATATCAAACCTATCGATACAGTCTAACTTTCTTTACATAGGTTTAACACAGAGTCATTCTAAATCAAACCTATTTTCTCTATATATGTCTTCCCAATAAAAGGTAAATAAATATATTAGTTAAACATAGTTCTATTTATTAGTGTATATGTTTTTATAATTTATCAACCCAATCATATCTACTCATAGCATATTTTTAGTATATAGTTTTTATAGACATCATCAACCTAGTTGACTGTATTATTAGAATATAAAAATCAGCATTTGAGAAGCACAACATAAAATTAGTAAATTAAACATCCTAAAAAAATATAAATGTTAATTATTACCTTATATATCATTTATATTTTTCATTTATAGTCCTATTTTTCATATTTTATAGTCTATAAAATTGTAACCCTATAGTGAATGGGGTCCACTAGATTGACACAGTTTTATAGCCTAGTTTCTTATCTAGAAGACTTAGTCAACACATTTGATTGTAGTATTCTAGATATTAATTATAAAAATAGAATCAAACCTATCAAACATATTCAATATAGTTTTAATATAGTGTCACTTGAACCCAATTTTTACTCTTCAAAAAAAAATTAACCTATCTCGCTAGTAATTGATTCACTTTTCATTTCTATTGCTTGTAGAGCAACAAACATATACTAAATAGGAGGTTTTTAATAAATTTCCCTATTTTTAGAACATAGTCTCCCTTATTGACACAGTCTCTTATAGGCTATTATTTTTATCTTATCTTCAGTACATAGTCAACCTATCTGACTGTGTATCTTTTCAGCCTATTTAATTTTTCCATTTGTATTACATAGTCAGCCTGTATAACTATGTAATTTACAGATTATTTTTTTTGGTATCTTAAAAAACATTATCAATTGGTTTAAATATATATCTTAATAGATGATCCTTGTTTCCATCAATTGTTTAACCTCTTTCATTCATCATTAATTTCTTATTTGATGACAATACAAAATCAAATCAAATAAACATGATCATTTTTACCAACCCTAATAGATTCCCTAAGAAATAACATGTGGCACCGACCATATATGAAAGTAGTGTCCATGTTTCAACTCACACTACCCACTATGGGAATCCTCCCCATTCATCCTCAGTACATAACCCTTTGTTCTCACTATAAGATGAGCATGATTTAGAGTACACAAGTAAAATGCTATTTTTCATCAATGAATTCCCTCAATGTATAGGAAAATACCCTTAAACCATTTATAATATCATGATGGGTCATCATATAGGAGAACCCCATTCACCCTCCCCTAAATTTTCTCATGGATTTGGGGTAACCACTTTCTTTAGATATTAACCTTTTCCCTTTATTATGTCTCCTTTGTGTACCATGCCATAATCTTCTATGTTTTCTTCAACCTACATGCCAAGTATTTATATCAACATGATATGTTCAAATTCTAGTGGGACTCTTCAAAATACCCATCCCTTTAACCATGCTACTTGTGCATATTTTTATACCAATGCTTCCCATGCCACTAGTGCTTATTTTTCTACTATGTCTACTTCTTCCCATACTCATAACTAAACTCAAGTTATTAATAATAACACTAACGCATCACATGGAATGTCTACTAATCAAAATGTTTCTCAAACTAAAAAAATCCTATTACAAAAACTTAATCAAATGCATACCTTTCAAATAAATAATTGAAATCAGTTAATGTAGATGTAAAATCATATCATTCATTTCCAAAACTAACGTCAATAGGTTTCATAGGGAGCACCAAATCCAAATGACCCCCCACCCCCTTAGGGATTCCCATGGTAACCTTATCCCAGAACCACCAATCATAAATAAAATTATTGAAACTCTATAAAATAAACCTCTAGTACCTCAAATTAATAATATTGACACAGGAGGTATCACACCCACCATCACTTATAATGTATCCACTGATCCCACTTTACATTTAAAAATATTTGGTAACATTTATAAATATTGGGTTAAGCTTAACACACTTTCCATTACCAAACTATTATCTAAAACCCTTTTAATATATTGTTTAGATTGTTACAATAAATTAGAAGCCCACTCTATCACTATCCTTGAAGACTCAATTAACTCACTAGTCCAAAAATTCCAAACTAGTGATATTCTCGATAACGACTTAGCCCACTTTATAAATTTTAAATAACTTGATACTAAAATAATACAAGCCTTTATAAAATGATAGAAAAACTTGTCTAAAAATGTGATAATAATATGGTAGATGACAACTTCTTCCACTTACTCATAAATTCTCTATACCCCACATTATAATATCTGGTTAGGACTCTCTCTCCAAGAACCTTGGAAGAAGCCCTTGACCAAGCCACATGATAAGACTTCCTCATGTGTCAATTCCAACCACCTCAACCTAATATGGTAACTCATATCCTCATCAAAAATAAAAATCACCATGTAACCAATGATAATGTTACTTACACTTATGATACTATTCATACCATCTAAGCAATTTCACCAAACAATGCAATGGAGAATGATCTCCATACAAGCAACACTCCTACTCCCATATTTTATCAACAAAAAAAAAACTAATGTGCACAAACAACTATCCCTATAATAACTTCAAAAATATCTTCCAAGACCTCTACCATGATATCTTGACCCCACTCTTCCTATGAAATCATGGTATGATCTAAAAAGAATCTTTTGGTTTCATACAATTTGGGGCAGTTCTCATGAGGCTTGTATATAATTATGCAACCTTATTATTGATTTTATTCTTGGTCCAAACTTTGATAATGTAAACCTTATTCTAAAGTGATAATAATCATATGACATATATTTTAGAGCTCATGAAACACAAAATAAAAAACAAGCTTTAAACCAAACTAATGCTCATCTTATTATCTACAAAGACCATTTTCCTAACCACCAAGATAACATTAAAAAACCTATCCTTATATAAACAATCTTGAAAGTATTATATAACTCACTACCAATGAATAAAACTTGGTTAAAATGACTAACATTAAAATAGAAATTATTTTTATTGATTCTACTTTAACACCTGTGGATCACACCTCTCAACCTTTTTGCATCATTAAGGACACTTATCTATCCCATCTAATAGAATTGCGGTAATAGGAACCTATACCATTTCAAACACCACTATCTACAACTCAAATTGATTATACCTCTCATAACATCTTTAATCTTCCCCCAACATCCACATAATAAGACAACATACCCTAAACTTCCAATAGTATTTCTTCTACCCAACCAGAATAAATACTTCAACCCATGACCACACCACGTAAAGAAACTCAACCCATTTTTAAAAAACCTAAACTAACTACACCTTATCAACACAAGTTTAATTTTACCTCCAACACTCCTTCCAAGGATCTTTGGAAACACTATCTACAAGTATCTAATAATCCTCTCATGAGTTATGAAGAATGGGATCCCACTGTATAACTTTCTCATCACTCATCTCAAATACCTTTCTTATAACTAATTATTACTTCTCCCCATCATAGAAACTATCTAATGAATTTTTTTTGAAAATAACATCCCTTATCCTCCTTCTATATGATGCAAAGCTACCTTATCTAGATCTAAAGGTAGTATACTTCAACAATGTGAAGAGATGACCATCCATGTTGATGAAACAATTGAAACTTATGTTTCCCTTAAGTTACCTATCACTTCCATAATTATTGACAATATATTTCTTCATGAAGATGATCCTGCTCTATTCATTATCATCCAAATTGGAAATATCTAGGTTAAACATGACTTAATTGATGAAGGTTTAGGAACTTGTTTTGCCTCCCTTGACTTAACTATGACACTTAGATATTCTAAATACAACCTCAAATATACACATATCACATGTCAAGGATACAATATAAGGTAAATGACTCTTCTAGGTTGCGTTTGGATTCTCATTACCATTTCTCCTATCACCATCTATGTGAAAGTTATGAAATTTAACTTCCCACTTTCTTATAACACATTACTCGGCTGACCTTGAACTCATCATATGAGAGTAGTCACCTCATCTGCATGACAATGCATAAAATTCCTTCATAATGGATCTATCTAAAATATTTAAGGAGACACAAACCCTTAGAATTTCAAATAATTCTAATAATGTGGTGTCTTTAATATAGCTACCTTTGAACCTTTTCCTAGTATCCCATTTTAGGAATCCCAACACTTTAACTATTTAGGTAAATCCACTTAAGTTTATAATGGTCACCTTGAATTAATTGGGAACATTCCACCTAACCTTTTAGATTCTAATGATGATGATCTAGATGAGATAATCATCAATATCAAAACCTTTGATCTTTTCCCTCACATCATCACCCAATTTCATCCTTATTTACAACCTCTATCTCGTAAACTATCTTGTAATAACATACCTATTATCTTAACGAAAAGCATAAAATCTATCCATCACACATTCTCTAATGAAAAATTCATTCCTATATTTACCATTGACTTGAATACACCTAACTATGATGATGGCTATGCTTTAGGCAACCCATTTTTAGATAGATTTATCCAAGATAGAAATGTGAAATTTCTTTGATATCTCTATTATTTATTTTAGTATTTTCATTTATATTTTAGAATTCCTTCTTTATAGCACCAAATGCTAATATTTCTACTATTTGTCACAAGGTAGAGATGGAGCAATCATATAGTATGCCTCCAGTCATAGTAGATCCCCTAAGGATTATGTTCATGGATCATGCCATGATAGAACCTCATAATTTTTTGAGATACCATAACCCTTATAGTTTTATTCTTATAAAGATGATAGCCAATATAACTAAACTTATTTCACAACCAACCTTACCTTCAAATGATACTGGTCTAATTTTTGTTCCAACCATACCTTTCCTTGATTATGGCATTCTTCTTTTACCACAATTTATTCCCATGCCTTCGTAATTGCAAGATTAGACTTATTATGATATTCAAAAAGTTACCATTCATTGGAGCAAATATTACTAGTTATATCAGCCTCAACATACTTCTCCTTCCATGTAATGTCCCCAATTTTATATTATAATGGTTTAATTAATTAATTAAATTATTATGAAAATAAAATTGACTTCTTTTAGAAGTTTCCTGGGAAGGCTTTAAAAGAAGGGGAAAGCAAAGCATTTGCATGATCTAATATCTTCTTTTGCAAAAATTATTCTAAGAAGCTTGAATCGGTGATTCAGCTGAAATCTCTGAGGATGAAACCCTTCAGTAGATTGGCAAAAATTTGGATGAAAACCTAGCGCTTTGTCAGAGGTGGATTCGAGATGGAATCTAGATTGTGCACATTGGTCAGATCGGGAGCTTCAGAGGCCATTCACTGAGGGTATCAGGGTTCAGCCTATGCAAAGGTCTCCAGGTATTTATCCTATGTTTTGATCCCAGAGTTATATATTTTATAGTCAGAGCAGGTTTGGTATAGAATCTGTATGGATAGACAGATCGGCCCCAGGCCGTACTAGTAGATCCGGAAAAGGAAAGGGCACAGTTTGGCCGCAGGGTTTTACAGAGACTGGCATCGGCATATAGACCGACATCGGCCGATTATCTACCGACGCCAGCAATCAGGTAGTTACAGAGTCATAGGCAGGCAGAGGTCACCCTCAGATGACCGACGGTGGCAGGGTATCGACCGATGTCAGCATCATCAGTGACCGATGTCGGTGACTGTGTTTTCTGGACACAGCAGGCTGAGAGCACGCAATCCCAGGTTTTTTATTTCCAGTTTGGTAGTTGTTATAATAATTGGGATTTGAGACCAATCTATAATAATTTTATGACATCTGGGCTATAGTATCAGTTACATTCAGTTTTATATCTTTATCCAATTGATTGAATACTGTAAGTAGTGGAAATTAATTTTATTTGCTTTCAATCTTAGTTTGGGATCTTTCATTCCACCCCTTTAGCTAGTAGACCCCCAAATTCTACTAATAAACATATTTGTTGCTTTTAAAGGACATATAACCACTCTTCCACTCATTAATATAAACTTCAAAAATACATCTACACATTTCACCCAGCCACTTCTCAACCCAAAGATAAATTCATAGCACCTAAGCTATTATTTGAGTATATCTTTAAATATGGGGAAGTATATTGTCTTTGGTACTAGTGTGTGTATGCACTAAAATTTGATCAACTTGATAATTTTACTAATTTTGCTAATTTAACTTATAACTATATTTCTTAGCTAATTTTACTAATTCTCCTAATCCCTACATTAAAATTCCCACATCCTAAAAACATTTTTATACCCCACAATAAATTAATCCCCTTCATTAGTATACTAAAATAAACTATTTACCTACTAACCCACTTATTAAGCCACTTGCCAATTTTAAAGTACAATTTATTTACCTACCCATCTACCCCCCCACTAACTAGTTATTCCTACACCCCTAAACCATAATAGAGATTCATAGAAATGGATAATTCTAGAAATTTCCTCAAAATTAGTCCCTTTTCCTCTATAATTATCTTGTCTAGAGATTTCCAAGGAATTTAATTTTTTTTTGGAAATATCCTAGCCATTGATCTCAATGGCTCAAAATTAAATTTGAGCCATTGATTCTTCCTCCACTTATTATATAATCAAACCATATCCCTCCAATAAAAATAACTTGAGAACCTGGAAACTAACTTGTAAACTTGCTAACTTGTTACCATTATCATCTCTCTTGCATCCGTATTCCCCTCAACTAATTAAGAAGTCCATTAGAAGCCATTATCAAGCATAGACAAGCAATCCAAAATCCAACTATTTTACATCAAAAATCCTTTTGGAAATATTAGAGAGGATCTATAAGAGGTAAAATTATGGTAATAATTCTCATTATATCAATCTACATATCTATTTTTCCTCTTTATTTGATGTTGTTTATGTTTTATGTTTTTACTGCTAAGAATAGTAATATAAGATAAATCCAAAATTAAGGCTACAATTTGGCAACCATAGTGGTACATGCTCCCTAATCTAACCTCCTAAGATTTATAGAAGTTATTTGGAAGCTTGCAGGTCTAATTAGATGAGAATCAAAGGTCATAATTTGAGAAAATCCTCACATACAAGAGACTTATGGTTTTGTATTGGTATTAGTGATATTGTAGTCATATTTTATAGTAAGATCAGAAATATTACACTAACATTTTATTTTAACCACTAATATTTTATTTTCTTAGTAGGTTTTTCACTTTGTATAAAATGGCTACTTTAAAAGTAGTGATCTTACTATACTAATTATGGTTTTGCCTTTAAAAGTATGGTTCTACAAAATCTTTAGGATTGTCATAATATCCCTATTTTATTCTATGTCTAACCTCTATAAAATCAAGATAAGCTATCTAGTATTTTATATAAGTATTCTATGGATTTTGTGTGTAGGGAGAATAAATATTGACTAAGGACCTAATCATTGGTAGATGAGACACAACAACACGACTCTAGTAATCATGGTTTTGACTTGGTAATAATAATATTGCTTGTATAATCATGGTTTTGAAAAAGTGTTTAGTTTATCTTCATGTCACTATGTTTCATCTAACCCCTACACAGGTTAGTTTACTTTGTATGTTTTCTTAGAAAGGGTGTGTTCTCTATATGTAGGGATAAATATAAATAATCAAGAATCTAACTGTTGGTCTCCAAAGTAAATATCATGACTCTAGTAGTTGTAGTCTTACCCTGGTAATTATGATATTTCCATCATATGTCATGACATTATGGTTTGGATAAAATTGGTAAATATTATTTTGATTGGTCTTTAGTCTAAAGGTAACCATCCAATAATCTCTATCTATAGGGTATATTTATAATTGGGCAATCTTTTTAGTAAAATTAGATATGGCTAATTATGATCCAACTATTGCAAAATTGGGATATTCTGACTCTATTTGGATAATTATGTGATTATGGACTTGTGTTTAGGAGGATAGTGTAAATAGGTGTAGAGGAGAACACATAAGATAAGAAATATATTATTGACTTGTTAAAACATCAGTCATAATATTACAAGTCTCAAAACTATGATTTTGCCCTGTTATTAGCAACATTGCATCCTTAGTAGTGATTTTACAATATTAGTCAGAGTTAGGGAATAAATTGAGTCACTATTTTAGTCTATAAAACTAATTTGGTATTAATTATCTTGATAATCTACTTATTTAGTCAAAGTCTATCATTTTAATATCCATTTATTAAAAGACTCGATTAATTAGTCAAAGATTTACAAATTACAATAGTTATCTAAATCTTTCCTAGGTATTCTATATTTTAAAGCATATGATACTCTTTTGACACATATAACCCCTCTACATCAGTTAGAACCATAAATTTTGTATTTTTTCACCTTATTTCAAAACCACTAATATTGACTTTTTTTATAGTTGTAGTTTTGCACTATGTAGTTGCAGTTTGGTAGGGATTCTTGTGGTTTTAAATTAATCAAAACTACTAACCTTTTTTTTGTATAACCCCTTATAATAAATTCACCCCATTTGTTATTATAATCCTTGTGTTTGTAAGAGGAGTTCCCAAAAACATTATATTTAAGTATTGTTACTTGTATATATTTACTTATGTTTCCTCTGATAAGTAATTAATTAGGATAAATTAATTATGTTTTCCTATTTGTTCCCCCTTCAGAGTATAGATAACAAATGACATGGAATTCATCCTCACATACATGGTTAGTAATTAGGGGTAAGTGATGTGGATTTCATCACCACCCACTAGACAAAACTCCTTATCCTGGTAGAGTATAAATATCAAGAGAGATATTATTAGGCACTAAAGAATAATTCCCCATAAAGGGTTATATGGAGTGAGCGGAATTTAATATTCAATTTTCAAAGTGGTTAGATAGCATTATATATGGGCTTGGGTCCCACTGTACCTTTGCATATATCAGGGACCCTTTTTCATGCATAAACCTTCATGACAAATGTACCTCATTTATTCCTATAATCCTTGTGTTTGCAGGAGGGGTACCAAAAACATTTATATTTGAGTCTTGTTTCTTGTATATATATTTTATTTTCTTGTTTTCTCACATAGGTAATTAATTGGGATAAATTATTTATGAATTAATTGGGATAAATTAATTATGTCTACCTGTTTATTCCCCCTTTTTAGTCTAGGATAACACGTGGTGTGGAATTCATCGCCACATACATGCTTAGGAAATTAAGGGTTAGTGATGGGGATTTTATCACCATGCACTAGACCAAACACTATGTTATAGAAAAGTATAAATATTAGGAGATTTTTCATTAAGTGCTAAATTATAATTCCCCATAAAGGGTTTCATATATTGAGGGTTATTTAACATTACATATGAAAAGTGGTTAGATAACATTATATATGAACTTGGGCCACACTTTTCCTTTGCATATATAAGGGACTCCCCTATAAACTCTTTTGTAAGCCTATCTTAATACCTTTAAAACATAATATGCATTTCACTACTATAGTTAGGATCAACTCCTAAGAAGTCCTTAAGTACAAAAAAGGTTGAGAGGGTTAAATTTATTCCATAATGGGTCACTAGCCTACATCCTCACCAACAAATCCATTAGATGGTATGAGCATTAGGTTATATACCTTTTTTAGTTTACTATCCTAGAACTTTTCATTTGGTGTGTTGCTTAAGTATTATGTTAAACTTATGCTATTTGTAAACCGAGTCAACCATACCCTTTTTATTTTTGACACCTTAGATACCCTTAGGCTAACACCCATTTTTGGACCCTATCATCATCCTGAACAACACCCATATTATATTTCCCTTTCTCCATCTAATATCCATCCTATATACTATCCTAAATAAACATTTAACACCCATCTTATATATTTGATATTCCATTTCACTATCCTACACAAAAATCTAGTATCCATCTCCTATTTTTTCATTTACCATCTTTAGATACTATATTTACCCTTGAAACCAAATTCTAATGTTCACCCATCCTTCCATCCCTTTATTTATCATCCATTTGACTAAATATTATCCACATACATGCCCTTGTTAAAGACTTTAGTCTAGTACTCATCACTCCCTATTAATGTTTTTATACCTAGCACCCATCCCTTTACTACTTTGATAGTGTGAAAGGTATTTGATCCCATCATCTCCTTCTCTTCTTGCTAGATTGGAATTTTACAAGGTTTTGTCTTTTTGTAATCCTTAGTCATCTTAATATACATATCCATTTTCAAAATCACCACATTTCTAAATCATCTTATTTGACCATTACTATATTTGATTTTTACACCAAATTACTATTCAACATCCTCAACATCACCCATCACACCTCCACTCTTATGGTATAATATGGTGATCCAAACCCATGCCCAACCACTTGGGATGTAACAAACCTCTAACCATGAGAATTATTTATTGGCAAATCTAGGTGATCAAAATAGATATCATGATGACACCCATAGTGATATACACACTCAGAGGAAAATAAAACCAATTTAATCCCCTCAATAATGATGATGTTAAGTACCTCATTAGCTAATACATCTACAAAAACTACAACTAGGTTCTAGCCTAAGTCATTTAAATAGGGGGAACACTACCTTCAAACTTTGACTATAATATTATATATCCCTTAGTCCATCCCTCTACCTGGTCCAATACACCATGTCAACATACAAACACTAATCAAGTACCCAAAGAAGAAGAAGTTGTGGACTAAGAACTTGAATAAGAATAAAAACCTTCACCCCTCTAAAATAACCATATTGAGGTTAACAAGAGGTAAACCATGCTATAATATTGAATAGATTAGCTTACATAACAAATAAATCTTTTACTCCATGTACAAAATCAATGACCATCATCCCTCATCAAAATATCCAAAAATCCAACAAACCCCATACTAGTCAAGATCAATTTTCAACCCCCTTAGGGATCCATCATTTACACAAGAATGGAAATTTATGAAAGAGACTCTCCAATAAATTGACTTGATCTCACAAGCAATCAAATATAAATATTAGTATTTTTTCTCTTCTCCCTTAGAAATGAGCATTCTACAAATACCATTCCACCCTCACTTTGAGGTACATAAGTTTGAAAAGTATAGAGGGAAAGGTGATCCCTATAATCATGTATAAGATTTTTATGTGGATTATCATGAAGTTACATATGATGATGCCTATTTATTGATACTTTTCCCAAAAATCCTCACTGGACCAGCCCTAGAATGGTTCATGCATTGGCCAAAGGGGTTTATATCTAGTTTTGGAGATTTTACTAAGTATTTTGAAAGACATTTATAATTTAATATTGAGCATAATGTATTCATTATATACCTCTAAAACACTAAATAGAGAAGTGGAGAAAGCCTAACATCTTTATTACAATGTTGGGGAAAATTTTCAATCCACCTTCAATGCATATTACTAGAGAAAGAGCTAGCTAAAATATTTGTTGACAATCTCAATGTTGAGCTAAAATATCAATTGAAACTTCAATGTGCCAAAACTTTGATGAAATTATTAAAAATGGGATACAGATTGAAAGATAAATTATTGAAAAGGGTACAATAAAATTATATTCTTAAAATAAAAACAATAAAAATTAAGATAATTCCTTTTTGGGAAATTCAAAAATCTTTAACAAGAATAAATTTTTTATGGGAGATAGGGTTACAAGTTCCAAACTATATGTTCAAACTATACAAAATAGGAATCCCATATATTAATATAATGTCTCCTATATTCAAGTACCATGAGGTAAACCAAATCCTTGAATTGGAAAAATACCTCTTACCAGCCTCAGAGTGCCCATTGAAATAGACTTTGAAAATTTAATTGTTGCTAACATGATTACTCTTTTTGAAATTTGACCTTTGGATGATCATTAACCTAAACTTGATTGGTACCATGAGGATGAATTTTTTAAATATCATAGAGTTAAAGGTCATGACATAGAGAGGTGTATACAATTAAATCATTATATCTAAGACCTCATTTAAAAAGGTGATATTGAAATAGAAGGGGAGAGTATTTCAAATCAATATAAGAATCAACAACTAGGTATTTATCAAGACCCCTTAACCAAGCATGGTTAGAGACATGGGAAGTCACTAAGAGAAAATGATTAGTCCTCCTCTTCCAATAACACTGACTATCACACCATTCCATATCACTATATCAATACCATTAAAATTTTAATCCCTCAAATCCCACTATGACATCATCCACCATATTAAAAATAAATCAGGTCATGGCTTATTATGTGATTACTACCAATTATAATAAAATCATAGTTCTTGGGGTACCACCTAAGGACCCATCCACCTCTACATTTCAAAAGGGTAACATATCTAAAAATATATTGGTACCTTCTAACAAATCCTATAATATAATTCAACAACTAGAGAGGACACCCAATTAAATCTTATTAATGGATCTTCTCAAAACATCCCCAATACATCAAGAGATACACAATCAAGTTTTGAATGACATAAATGTCCCTACATATATTAAAACCCATAAATTTAAGGAATTAGTGGTTCATCTATCTCTTATTAATCAAATTAAATTTATTACCTAGTATATGTCTCCCATTAGCCCCCATCATAACTAGCCATTATTCATAGAAGTCTCCATATCCAATCATCACATTCCTTAGGTAATCATAGATAAAGGGTATGTGCTAAACTTATGAAATATGGATTTCTTAAATAAATTTGTGTATTCAAAATCTTATCTCAGGCCTAGTTTGATCATGATAAAAATGTATGATGATAATGAATGCCCATCTACAAGCACTATCTACCTTCCCATTATTGTGGGACCTATGATACATCAAACCCTACTACACATTATGGATGTAGACCTACCCTATAATATGTTTTTGGGTCATCCCTACATTCATGAGACATAAGTAGTCCCATCTACCCTTCATCAATGTCTAAAATTCCTCTGCTTAAGTATAGAATTCACCATTTTTGGGGAAATTGATCATTTATATAGTTGCCAAATGGATCAATTGCAATCTTCATATTACCATCCAAGCATGAATAATTCCATTTTAAGTCCAAAAACTACTAAATATGTAAACCCTAATAACCTTTTACCCACTTTTGATTCATTACCTGATGTCACTCACTTAAAAATCACATCCTTAGGATGTGGGGAATATGAATATAAAACCTTTTGTATGGGTGATTTACCTCTTTCCCCATGAAGTTATGGGTCCCTAGCAATGAGGAAGGCCAATTTGATTAGCTTTCAATTTATAATGATATCTTTTTATAGTTCATGATTATTATCAAAATAATATATTGATGAATTAGATGAATCATGGCTCATTCCTAAGGATGAGGACCTCACATCATAAACATGAAGATATCCCCACATCTAAAAAATGTTACAAAATATGTATTATCAAGGGAAAGGACTACAGAGACATGATCAAGGCATGATTGAAACCATAACAATTCAATAACATCCACAATATCTTGGATTAGGGTAAAAATTACTTGATAATGACTTAAAAAATATTATTGTGGATACTAATTCTATCCTTAAGGAGTCTCTTTTTGATGAAGAAATCAAAATGGGTTCCATTTATAGTCATACTAGGAGCTTGCTTTCACATACTTTTTTCCTGACACCACTATTTCTATTATCAACATATCCTTCCACTACCCTTCATTAATTAACTAGGATCAACATCAAGAGCCATCCTTTAATATGTTTCAAAATGATGAGGCCATCTTATAATTTTTGGAATCTTGAGATTTCATTCCTTCTAATGACCATAAGAAAGGATTTTATACTAACCTCTATCAATAAACATTTTTCAGAGAACAACAGATGACCATTGACTCAAGTGAAGAAGAGAATTCTAAAGAAGAAGAGCCACTTCAAAGTCCAAAATAATATCAACTTATTTTAGCTAAAGAATACATTGAAATAGACATTGAAATCTTGGATAGTTTTGATTCAAACATACTAGATCAATAATTACCTCCTTATCTCCAAGATCAGCCACCCTCCCTCATTGAGGAGGTGATTTAAGTTAACATTGGAACTAAAGAACATCCTAAAACCATCAAACTGGGGGCAATTCTCACACCTAAGGAATGTTAGGTCATTATTGAGCTGATTAAGGACTTCATAGATATATTTACATGGTGATATTTTGATATACCCATACTTGATCCCTCTTTAGTTGTGCATCATTTGGTGGTCCATCATAATGCTAAACAAATTAATAAAAAATTAGATAAGCTGCACCCTAAAGTTGCCCTACTAATTAAGGAAGAACTTTAAATGTTTTTTGAAGCATGCTTTATTTGACCCATCAATTATTCTAATTGGATATCCAATATTGTTCCTATGGCTAAGGCACAAGGTGGGATATAGATTTATATCGACTTCCGTGACATTAATAAATCATGTCCCAAGGATGACTTCCTTCTCCAAAATATTGATATGATCATGGATTCAATAGTTGGATATGAAATTCTATCTCTCATGGATGAATTTTTGGGCTACAATCAAATTAAAATCATGCCCAAAAATCAACACAAAATATCCTTCACAACTCTATGGAGGATATTTTTTTATCAAGTCATGCCTTTCAGTCATAAGAATATAGGCACTAATTATCCATGGGAAATGATAGTAATTTTACATGATATGATGCATGATATAGTTAAAGACTATGTGCATGATATCCTAGGGAAGTCTAGACATAGATCAGAACATCATGTAGCTATAAGAAGAATCTTTGAGCAGATACATGAGTATAAAGATAGATTAAATCCTAAGAAATGCATATTTGGCATTACCTCAAGTAAGTTATAGGGTTTTATATTTAATAGGAGAACCATAGAAGTGGACCCAACTAAAGTTAAATCAATTATGGAAATACCTCCTCTTTGTAATATGAAACAACTTAGGAATCTTCAGGGTAAGTAGCTGTTTCTATGCAAAATTGCTTTCTACATTCAAAGAAGAAATAAGAAACTAAGGAAAGGGTCAAGGCTAGAAGTACCTGATAAAGTCGTGCGCACCGAAATCAGACGTTGAAAGATTCTCCTCTTTTGCTGTGGAGGAATGACACCTGAGAAGAAAAGGCTAAAACACAGAAAAACGTTAGTCAAAGATAGGGTGGGTTGTCAGGCGAACGCCCGATCCCGGAAGTACGAAGACTCCCTAGAAGGATATCAACCCACTGATAAAAAAGAGCATAATATTGGATGAAAGTAGATGATAATGACAGAAATAAATGACAGAAAAATAAAGAGCATACCTGATATGCAGCACTATTCTGCACAGTCGCCGGCGTCGGTCTCTGTGGTGCCAGCATCGGTTAGGGAAGGTGCCGACGTCGGTTAAGGTGCCGTCGTCGGTCGGGGTAGTGACCGGCGTCGGTAGGGGCAGGTTCTGGGAAAGTCTAGACAGGTTTGGGATAGGGTCTGGGAGAGTCGGGACAGGTCTGAACAGAGTCAGGACAGGGTCTGGGAGAGTCAGGATAGGTTCTGATAAGGTCAGGGTAGGGTTTTGGATAGAGTCAAGACAGGTTCTGAGAGAGTCTGGGGGGTTTTGGACAGAGTCGGGACAGGGTCTGGGCAAGGTCGGGACGAGGTCTGAACAGAGTCTGGGGGAGTCGGGATAGAGGCAGGGATAACAGAACTGATAAATAATAACTGAGAAAGAAATGAAATAAACAGAATAATACTTACCTGCCAGAAGATGCGATGAAAGCCATAGTTGGAGTCGGATTGAATGCAGAGAGTGTTGATGTCGTAGTGTTGATGATTGCTCGGGGTTCGCAGGTTGGTGGAGGAATTCGCAGGTTGGTTGCTCAGCGTTTTCGAATAGCGTTCGGGATCTGGTCTCGAATGGTTGGCAGAGGTTGATGAAGGTGGGGGATGGTTCCAGAGACGGTTCATCAACCGTTTCGGGAAACTGAATGGTAACTGATAACGGATAACGGCAAGGTGACCAACGTCGGCAGGAGTGTCGATGTCGGCGACATCGGCCAGGTAAAGACCGACGTCGGCAGATGCATAATGGGGATAGAGTCTACCTTTTGCTCTGTGCTCATTTTTACATGCTGCCAGGGTCAAGGTTGGTGAAACAAGTGATCGGCAAGGGTTCAATAGGCGAAGAAGAATAAGACGGGGAATGACCAGGGGAGTCGACACAATTTTGGTGTCTACATTTGCCCCTTTTTGTCTTGTTGGTTGTTCTGGATGAACTGCAAGACAAAAATAGGAGTGAGTGCCCCAGGTGAGGGATAAGGTTGATTTCGTCTTGTTGGTTGTTCGAATGAACTGCAAGACAAAAATAGGAGGCAAAATGCCCCGAGTAAGGATGAGGTATTCCCCCTTAAAGCAGGAGGTGAGGGAAGGGAACCGGTAATCGGGTGCTGATTTGATAAAGAGTGGATGAAAAAGGGGTGAGGGTGAACGCTGCAAAGGTTGTGATTGCACGCATACCACTACACGAGATGGTCAGGCCAAAGTGTCGCAGGTCAAGGGTCGAGGAGTGCCAAAATTGAAGTAACCGGGCCCCAGCATTTAGTCATCTGCTGATCGGGTCACTCAATCTAAGCTGAAGCTCCAAATGGGTCATCGCGTTCCAGGTATCCTGGGCTCAGGAAGTGCTCCTAGAAACATGAAAAAGTCACAAGTAGTGCGGATCAACCGGTGTGCGATCCTATACTTGTGAGGGTCCAAAAAGGTCTACGCATAATTCTGCTAACCAGTCATGAGGTAGCATACATGCAAAAACAACCAAGGCAACAACGTCTTGGAAGTGGTCGAGGTCGGAGGAGATAGGCATGATCTCCAATGGTTGGTGGTCGATGGATGGATGAATGGACGAAAGGATGCGGCCGAGCTAACCCCAGAAGACTCCATGTCAACTGAGTGCTACCTACATAGCCCTAGTGATAGGGCCTCAGGCCGATGTAGTTCTCCCTAGAATGGAGGAAGGGTCAAAGGGATGGAAATGAGTCATGATGAAGGGCAAGGTTATGGTTAAAAGAAGGCAAGAAGGTTTGTCCATTAGAGAGACGAACAAACAAGAATGGTCGAGCTAACCCCAGAAGACAGTCGTGTCATTTGAGTGGTGCCTACATAGCCTTGGTGATAAGGCCTCAGACCAATGTAGTTCAGACAAAGGGTCCGAGTGGTAGACAGGTGGTTAAAATGGTTGATAGATTGGTCATGGTTATGATGAAATGATGAGGAAAAAAAAGATGTTGCAGCCTTTTCCAAATGGTGTATTCTGCAACATTGGTTGAGGGGTTTTTCATCCCTAGCAATATCCCATATACGTGATGGATGTATGCTAAAAATGAATTGAAGTCTATTTATGCTTCAGCAAGTAGTGGTTTATGCTGAACATAAATTGTGGCGGGTCGATAGTTTCCATGTGTATTGGTGTCCATAGAAACTAGGGTGAATAGGCTAGGTCATGTTGATGGTCTGAAAAGAGAGTTGAGTGAAGTTGATTGACAAGTGATGAGGGTGAATGTGACCAAAGTGTAGGAGAAGTGAAAAGCATATTGCTCTTTCATTGACAAGGACCAAAAAGATAGCATAGATAGGGGTTATGAGAACCAAGAGCCCCATTCATGCGTGACGTCGTTGACCATAGTTATGTTAGAGCGGTAATCGAATCACTTAGACATTAAAGTGAGCTCGAAGTCCCTTGAGCAGGTAATAGGAGGAGGAAAGAGGGTAACCCGTTTTAAGAGCAGAGATAACTTTACCCTTTTTATAGGAGACCCTGAGACAACTACAAGCCAAGTCTGTGACTCGTTTTTTTTTTTTTTTTTTGGCACAGACTGATCAATGCAGGAAGCCTGCATAGAGATGTCATTTGCTTGGTGGTCATGTTGCGAAGCTAATCAATGTGGGAAGCTTCTAAAATAGTGATGTTTATTGCCAGATTAGTCATAGCCATCCTTCGAGGGAGTGGTCTAGATTTTTGTTTAATATAAAGGCTTTTGAATAGCTATCCTTCGAGGGAGCAGTCTATTTATTACAGCAATGATAGTACAGCTGTCCTTCGAGGGAGCAGTCTATTTGTTTTGATTTTGATATTGATATAGTGACCATGGATATGTTTTGACATCTTGATTTGTTTTGATAGAAGTGTGAGTCATGGACAAGATTATAGAAGGTCAAGGGCTCCCTTTTATTAGGACAAAGCATCCATGCATCATAAAAGGGTTATAGGAGTTGTTAAGAGGAATAGGGTTGAAAGGAAGTAGGATGAAGAGGATGAGGATTGCTCAAGGGACGGGCTCAAGTTAAGTGTCAAGTGGACGAATACTCGACTAGCAGTAGAACAGTCGCAGATGCAACGCATTAAGAGGCTCAGGTTCTGGGCGTCCATCAAGAGAAGACAGACGGTAAGTCCCTGATCCATACTTGTGCGTGATAATAAAAGGTCCGAGCCAATTAGGAGCAAACTTGCCCCATTTGCCTCTTTCCAGATTGGTCAGGTGTTGATTGATGAGTGGATGTAAAGTTGGTTGATATGGTTGCTGATTGATCGAGGCTGGTTGAATGTTTTGATAAAAAGGTTGGGTCGAATGTTTGGTTGGGATTTGGTCATTTGATAATTGGTCAATGGTTGGTCGAGGGTTGATTGGTTGGTATTTGGTCTTTGGTTGGGTCGAATGTTTAGTTGAGGTTGGGTTAAATGTTTGGTTGCAAGTCTGGTTGAGGTTAAGTTGAAAGAGTGATTGATATGTGGTCGAGACTGTGTTGAAAAAATTGGTCGAAGTTTGGATGAAGGTTGAATTCCCCCAGCGGCTAGGGAGAATGTTTGACGGATTAGTTAAGGTCGATTGAGGTTTAGTGGTCAGATGGACTGTGTTGATGTCGAATAAAGGGGTTAAAGGCAGCGAAGGGACCCTAGTCTGGTGTGGGGATCCCGATTTAGATGACGAGGTTGGAGAGGTATGGGTTGGTGTTGATAATTTGTCAAAGGGGTGGTCAGGAGGATTCTTGATAAGAAAGGTATCCTTTTTCCGGTGGTGACGAATGACAGCTTTAAGAGCGCAACAACGCTCGGTGTCATGTCCCAGAGTGTGATGATAATGACAGAATGTAGAGTTGTCAAACCAAGATGGCCTTGATCTGAGAGTTGATGAGTGGGGTGGTGTTGAAGGTTTGTTGATAACGTGGTCGAAAAGAGAGGTGTCATTCCCCAGACATTGGTGAACAACGACCTTGAGGGCATGACAATGCTCCGTGTCATGCCCAGGCATGCGATGATATGCACAAATGCGAGTGTCATCGAACCATGGTGGTTTTGGTCTGAGAGAGTGATATGGCCTAAGAGGCGGGAGATAGAGATGAGAGGACTGCAACAATTGCCGTAACAGCAAGGTGTAAGAACCTGCTAACGGATCGGGATGTTTTATTGCAGAGAGGGTTGGTGACATTGGTTTGGGAGGCGTAAGAGGCGTTGGTCGATGGTTTGAAGGAGGTATAAGTCTGACGGGTTGATAGAATAATGGAGGTGACTTACCTCTGTGAAGTATGGGAGTGGGAAGCACTCTGAGTAAAGAAGACGGATGTGGGCCCAAGATTGAAGGTAATGACGAAGATAGGGGAGGAGGTCTCCAGTGTGGTTTAGTAGCCTTCTTTGGTTTGGGTTGAGGGCCACCTTTGTGCGAGGCAAGATTAGATGTGGGGCGAACACCAAGAGGTTTAGTCTCTTTGGGCATGATGGACGCCTGCGCGGGTTTGGACTTAGATGTGGACGGTTTTTCTCTCGATGGAGAAGGGATTAAAGGTGTGGGTTCTTTAAGTGGAAAGAGCTCTGGAGTAGTTATGGCTTCTGTGTGTGGTTGGAGAGTCAAAAAGGTATGATCGTCTATGGATGATAATAAGGATGAAGGTGAGGAAGCTGGTGTTGATCTGGTCAAAGCGTCCTCTAATATGGGAGAAGTTGATGGAGGACAAGTGGGAGAAGAAAGTTCTTCGCCATGTGGAGGAGGTATAGGGGAAGAAGGGTCTTCCACCTGTGAAAGCGGTTGGTTAGGGATAAGAGAAAAGATAGTGTCGACCGTGTGTATATCATGGTCTTGAGGGTCATTGGTTATGGTTTGGACGTTGTCTTGAGTATGTGGGTGATTAGAAAGGGGTTACTTGAAGATGTCAAGGTTTTGGTTGGGTGGTGTGTTCGGGTTATCTAAAATAAGATCCCCCTTGTCTAGCATGTCCTGGACGATATTTTTGAAGGTTTGACAGTGATCCGTGTCATGGCCTTTGACACGGTGATAGTCGCAAAAGTGGTTTTCCCTGTACCATGCAGGGATAGGTGTTGAGGGGTCGAATTGATGTGGTTGGATTAGAGGGAGATTGAGGACCCCCTGCTTGACGAGTTTATCCAAGACAGAGGCATATGACTCTCCAATTGGAGTGAATTGACGCTGTATGGATTGACGTTGAAAATGTTTATTGATGTAGTCTAATGTTGAAGATGATGGTTGGTTGGTTATTGTTGAAGATGATGGTCTAAAGATGACAGTGTTTGCCGACCCCTTGGATTGAGAGTGGGCAGAAGAAGGTCTGGAAGAAGAATGGTCATTGGTTCTTGTGTTAGTGTTACACAATTTGACCTTATCTTCTTCAATGGCGCGGAGTTCAAGCTTTTGGGCCATGGTGAAGGCCTCGTCAAAAGTGTGGAATGTCTGAACCCGCAAGGTGGATGAGATGTGATTGACACATGCTCGGGAAAAGAGCTCAATGAGCTCGGGTTGAGGCAAGGAGAAGGAGAGCTGATTGATCAAGCTTCTCCAACGGGCGACAAAATTAGCGATTGATTCGTCGTCAAATTGCCTGATGGAGTAAAGGTCTGTGATCAAAACTTGTTTAGTGATATTGATAGAAAAATGGTCAATGAATAGTTGGGCGAGTTGAATGAATGAAAAGATAGAGTGTCTGGCAAGCAAACTATACCAGTCAAGGGCAGGGCCAGAAAGCGACATAGGAAACGTGTGTAGAAGTAACGCATCGTCGTGGGCAATAAGATAACAGGCATGTCTAAATGTCTTTAGATGTTGTTGTGGGTCTTCCTTACTCTGAAAGTGAGTGAATTTAGGAAGCTCCCAATGGTTAGGGTATGGTCGGATAGGGACAGAAGGGTGGATGGGCTCGTTGTAAATCTGGTCATATGAAGAGACATTACTTGAACCGGAGATAGAAGCTTCGAGACTGGACATTTTATCCATCAGCATCTTGATGACGTCTGCTGACAGATTGGCGGGTTGAGTGCCCCCTAGGTTGTAAGGCACTTGGAAGAGGCTAGAGGAGGCGTGCGACATAGTCGGTTGTACAATGTACGGATGACTAGTCGCAGGGGCAGAAGTAGAGGCTAAAGGTGGTTGCGTTATGAAGGTAGAAGGTATAGGCTGACTAGATACCGCCAAAGGAGGTTGTGTGATGGCATTGGCAAAGGACGAGGTAGGCACTCCTGCATATATAGGCGCAAGAGTGTGTGGGGTCGAGACAATCAAGTTCTGATATGATGTAGAACTTGGTTGAATTGCAGGTGGTTGAGGGGGTAACGAAACCCCGGTGGAGGTTGGTCTAAAAATAGACGAGGAGGCCGAACTTTGCGTATAGGCCATGGTCGGGTTAATGGTTGAGGTGAAAGGTTGAGTCGTAAAAGGTTGGGTGGCGAACGATGTTGATGTCGTCGCCACGTCGCCCGAAAGGTCCCGCATTGGTTTTCTTGCGAGATAGTTTTGGAGGGCTGCGGTATTGAGGTCCAAGAATCTTGCAAAGTCTTGGTCCCCTTCTGGGATGATAGGCGTCTGGGTTGGAGATAGTCTAGTAGGAATTCTTTCGGTCTTCGAGTAGAACTCCATTATATGATTGTTTATAGACGGGGTAGGCGAAAGCGATTGATGGCTAGCGTGGTCAAGAAGAGCCTTGGTTTGACTACGTGTCAGAACCATTCAAGGCAAGAAAGAATGTCCTCACAAGCTCAAACAAGCAGATAAGAACCAAAAAAGATGAAGACACAAGCAGATCCTAAAACTCTAGGAGTAAATTATTAGGATTATAGTGGCTTATGCCTTAGAATATGTGTAGAGGAAGGTTGGTTTTGTGAGTCGGGTCCTAGAAGAAGCAGTCTATGGATGGTTTCGGGTTTTGCTATGGTGCTCAAGAAATCTGTGTTAGGGTCTGGTACGTGGCCTGGTGCTAAGGAGCAAGCTCCCCTCACTTCACGATTCCAGTGGTTAGCTGGTTTCGCTTAGCCAGAATATACCTCGCCTAGAGATTAGACTCCGCCAGAGAACGGAGTGGGCTTCCCCCTTGGTGATGAAATCCAAGTAGGGTCACCAGGACGGGTAAGGTATCCGCTGGGGGATGAAATCCCAGTCGGGCCTTGTCTCAGGTAAGTTTTATGTTTGTTTTGTGCAGGTGGTTTGGTCGTGTAACATCAAGTGATCTAGATTAATTCAATATGCGGTTTAATTACTATGTGTGGTCTAAAAGATGCAGGCAAACAGAAATGAATGCAAAGTGTTTTAATGTCCAAGTCGAAATGTTTGTTCGTATGAAGACGAATGGAGAAAGAGTCGAAGGATATGAGTTTTAGCTAGTCTAGAAGTGCAAGAAAGAAAGAAATGTTCATTTTAGTTCTGCTTATGATGTCGTTTAAGAAGAGACGAAAGGAGGCAAAAAGGAAGAAACCTAATGCACCTAAATGAACGAAAGAAAGAAAGAACCCAAGGAGGACCTAGGGTCCCACCGGGCGTGCCAGAATGTTTCTATGCAAAATTGCTTTCTACATTCAAAGAAGAAATAAGAAACTAAGGAAAGGGTCAAGGCTAGAAGTACCTGATAAAGTCGTGCACACCGAAATCAGACGTTGAAAGATTCTCCTCTTTTGCTGTGGAGGAATGACACCTGCGAAGAAAAGGCTAAAACACGGAAAAACGTTAGTCAAAGATAGGGTGGGCTGTCAGGCGAATGCCCGATCCCAGAAGTACGAAGACTCCCTAGAAGGATATCAACCCACTGATAAAAAAGAGCATAATATTAGACGAAAGTAGATGATAATGATAGAAATAAATGACAAAAAAATAAAGAGCGTACCTGATATGCAGCACTGTTCTGCACAGTTGCCGGTGTCGGTCTCTGTGGTGCCAGCGTCGGTTAGGGAAGGTGCGGACGTCGGTTAAGGTGCCGTCGTCGGTCGGGGTAGTGACCGGCGTCGGTAGGGGCAGGTTCTGGGAAAGTCTGGACAGGTTCAGGACAGGGTCTGGGAGAGTCGGGACAGGTCTGAACAGAGTCGGGACAGGGTCTGGGAGAGTCGGGACAGGGTCTGATAAGGTCAGGGTAGGGTTTTGGATAGAGTCGGGACAGGTTCTGAGAGAGTCTGGGGGGTTTTGGACAGAGTCGGGACAGGGTCTGGGCAAGGTCAGGATGAGGTCTGAACAGAGTCTGGGGGAGTCAGGACAGAGGCAGGGATAACAAAACTGATAAATAATAACTGAGAAAGAAATGAAATAAATAGAATAATACTTACCTGCCAGAAGACGCGATGAAAGCCATAGTTGGAGTCGGATTGAATGCAGAGAGTGTTGATGTCGTAGTGTTGATGATTGCTCGGGGTTCGCAGGTTAGTGGAGGAATTCGTAGGTTGGTTGCTCAGCATTTTCAAATAGCGTTCGGGATCTGGTCTCGAATGGTTGGCGGAGGTTGATGAAGGCGGGGGATGGTTCCAGAGACGGTTCGTCAACCGTTTCGGGAAACCGAATGGTAACTGATAACGGATAACGGCAAGGTGACCGACGTCGGCAGGAGTGCTGATGTCGGCCGATAGGTGACCGACGTCGGTGACATCGGCTGGGTAAAGACTGACGTCGGCAGATGCATAATGGGGATAGAGTCTACCTTTTGCTCTGTGCTCATTTTTACATGCTGCCAGGGTCAAGGTTGGTGAAACAAGTGATCGGCAAGGGTTCAATAGGCAAAGAAGAATAAGACGGGGAATGACCAGGGGAGTCGACATGATTTCGGTGTCTACAGTAGCAAGCCATTTAATGATTCATCTATCAGCTAGAGAATGATTTCCACCCCTTTACTCATCTCTTAAATAAGGGGACTCATTTTAATTAGAACTATGAATGTTAACTTGCCTTCAATATTCTTAATAAATATTTGGGAAATCCACCTGTGTTATCCTCACCTATCATGGGAAGGCCCTTGATCCTATATATTTTCACAATTCCTTGTGCAATAGGTGCCCTACTTGCACAACACAATGATCAAGGAAAGGAAAAATCAATTTATTATCTTAATCACTCTTTGATCTCATATGAGATAAATTATACTCCAATTTAAAAATCTTACTTATTTGTTGTCTTTGATTCATAAAATATTTGGTATTATATGCTTAATATTCAAGTTCAAATCATTACTAAAGTTGATCCTCTCAAATATTTACTATCAAAATCTACCCTCAAAAGATGAATGGTTAAGTGGATTATGTTACTCAGTGAATTTGATATTGAATATGTTTATCAAAATTCCATTAAGTGACAAGTGATAGTGGACAAAATCATAAAAGTACCCATTGTATCAACTTAACCTCTTACCACAACCTTCCAAGACGAATTTATAATGAATATCTAATGGATGGAAGATATATTTTGTTGTATCTTTTACTATACATGGATCAAGAATGGGAATATTTTTGATCACCCCACAAGGTGACATCATTCCAAAAAAAAAATCCTTGCTTTTCCATGCACCAATAATATTTTAAAATATGAGGATTTAATAACTAGCCTTTAATTATCCATCCAATGAAACATTCAGTATGTTCAAGTGCTCAATGATTCACAACTAATAATAAAATAGGTTAATGAAGAGTTCTTTACTAAGGACAAAAAGTTACTCCGTTATGAAAAAATTTAGATTAGTTAAAATGGATTTTTCAATCTATTACATTTGAAAAAGTGCCAAGGGGGAGTAATAAAGTAGTTGATTTAATGACCACTATTGGATTTTTAATTGATCTCCTTGAAGACATCCTTAAAGGAAATTTTTTGATAGAACATCTAATCCTACCATCTCATCAAGCTATGGATCCTTTACAAATTTGTGTTATTCCTAATCCTAGTCTCCCCTGGTATCATGACATCTATAATTACCTCCATGATAACATCCTTCCACCAAACCTCAATCACCATCAATGCAAGGCTTTCATCCACCATACCTCCCATTATACCATCTTTGGTAGCATAATCTATCAAAGAGGGTGTGATGGGAATTTTTTAGGATTATTGAACTCAAAAGAGGCCTCTCTCATGATAAAGGAGGTCCATGATGGTATTTATGACAACCATGTCAGTGGGATGGACCTGGTCAAGAAATTGCTCAAGATTGGATACTATCAGCCTACCATAGAATATGATGCTTACTAGTATGTGAAAAAGTGTATAGCCTATCAAAACATGAAAATATTATCCATGTACCTACATAAGAGCTATAACCCATAATGATTTAATGGCCATTTTCTATATCGATACTTGATTTGATTGTTAAGATAAATCTTACATCTTCTAATGGACAAAAATTTATTATCATTGCTACAAAGTATTTAACTAAATGGGTAGAATCAATGCCTCTCATGTACACTACAGGTCTCCAAATTTTTAAATTCATCCTAAATCAGATCATTTTTCATTTTACAATTCTTTCTAACATCATACCTGATAATTGTAAGTCCTTAAAAAATTAATAAGTTGAGGCCTTGTGAAAGTGGTACTATATCAAGAAAAACTTTATTCCCCATATTACCCCCAAGGGAATGGATATAATGAAGAAAAAAATAATACTCTTATCAATATTCTTAATAAAATGGTTAATGAGGAAAAAAGGAACTATCACTTCCAATTATATCTTGCACTCTGGTCTTATCAAACAAGTGTCTAAACACCCACTGGGGCCACTCCTTATGCTATAGTATATAGGATAGAAGTTATAGTTCTAGTGGAAGTGAAGATCTCTTATTTATGAATTTCATTATGGGGAATTATCACTAATCATAATATTCAACAAGAAAGGATATAATAATTGGAGCTTCTAGATGAAAAGTGTTAAAGGGTCCTCAATAACTTATGGTCTTATCAAAATAGATTAAAAGGCTAATACATAATAAAATTTAGTCCTGAGAGTTTGAGTTCAGTGATTTATCCTAAAAGAGAATTAAAAAAATACTAATGAAAATAAGGATAAGAGGGAAAATTTTAAGCCAATTATCTTGGGCCCTATATAATAGTTTCTATGTTTAGATCTGGAGCCTACAAGTTGGTTATAATAGATGGTGAGGAGTTTGATGATTCAATGAATATAATGCATGTAAATTTTTAATATACATGATAGGCTCCACTTTACCTATATATATAGGTCCCCACTCTTGGGGGCATACCCATTCTTAGTTCCATTTCTCTCTTTTCATTCCGCTTTGTTTCTCCATCCCTAACCCTAGTCCTAAAAGTGGGCATCCATTACAAGTTTTTATGTAGCAACATGAGACATATGTTTTCAATGAGAGATAAGTCTTTGATTGTGCAAATGGAATGTTTTTTGGGGTGTCCTCTAGAGACCCTTTATCCATATTACCACATCCTTATATTTATATTTCATCCTATCACCCCATCATATCCTATTTGATTAGTATGTCTTCTCTTAACCTCAAGTTAATCCTATCTTAATTTGTCTCTTGTTGTCCCCAAACCATGGTCCACATCTTACAATGAACTTTATCAGTATGGAAGGGTAAAAATATATTTTAATTTGACATTTTTCATACATTATGATACTCGATCTTGATTAATCATCCCAACCCCCATATATGATTGCTTCTAAATTTGGTTGGTTCCTTATTTAAATATAGTACTATTGGGCACAATATACCCCATGTACATAACTCCTTATCATTATCAAGACAATTTTCCATAATCACCTTTTTATAAACTTGTATACCCATTTTGTTATCCCTATCTTTAATCTTTTTTAACTTATGCTTGTATTATGTGCATATAAATGTGTGTATGTTTTAAATATGTGTGGTTGTTTGGTTAATAATTTAGCTTTGTACATATTAATTTTATTGTATCAATTATTTTAATAAGTGTTACATATTCTATCTTATTAACTTTTATGGGAACAAGGATGGTCTTGGTGACTCCCAAACTTGTTTTAGGCAAAGTCACTTCAAAAATGGAGTTCCCCCATGCACCATGTTTTTACTTTACCCTTGACTTCTATCATGTCATTAGAACATATTTATTTAATGGTGAATTATTAAAATGGATTATGTATATTATTAATGGATTAAAAATTACCACCCATCATATTCCCCCCAATCCTATCAATTATCCCATCTACCCTATCACCATCTAGTCTACACCTAGTTATCTCCCCCATTCCATCACTATCCTACCTCCTTGGTGCAGGAGGATTCCTATCCCAAACCAATGTTGTGAGACATAAAAAATGAAATGGATTATATTTTACTAACACATTGATGTACCTTTTATTTCACTTTACCATTTTATCTCTCATTACCATTATAACCATATGCAAATTATACCATGCATCCATAAACAAACCACTATCTTATAATCTTTCATCACATAAAATATATATATTTAACCATTTATATAATTAATGACTAACATATCCATAAAAACACATAACATACCATGATATCATAGTAATCAAATCATTTCCATCAAATTTATCATATCAACATATATAAATCATATCATTTAAATCACATCCATCATATCATATAACATTATAAAAATTAGATGATATATCTATCTAATCCATCCATCATAATCATATAACATTTATCTCAACTATCTAAAGCATATATTAATCCAACACATGCATGTTTCCATCATCTGTATCAAAAAATTATAATCATCTCAATTAAAATCATATAAAATAAAACAACATACAAATAATCTAGTTCCATCTCATCACATCATAAATAAACCCATCATATCACTAATGAATCCATCAAATCCATCTAATAAAATTATACAAACATCCATAATCAATGCATAATACAAATCACATAATATATCACATCATATATATCGAATGTCCACATGGAGTTCATGTTTATATATATATATATATATATATATATATATATATATATATATATATATATATATAAAATATGTGGGCCCTATGGGCAATAATGTGATACCATACAAAAATCTAACACTTAATTACTAGCACCATCTAACATGGCCTTCACATGTGATTATGGTTTTTGTTTGAAATACCATTACTCTTTCCATCCTGTCTACTTGAAATGCTCTTTCAAAGAGGGGGAAAATGTATGCACTAAAATCCACTCACCTTGATAATTTTACTAATTTAACCTATAACCATATTTATTATCTAATTTTAATAATTATCCTAATCCCTACATCAAAATTCCCACATATAATAAAAATTATTCTACCCCACAACCAATTAATCCCCTTCACTGGTTTACTTACCACAAATATCCTATCCATTGATCTCAATGGCTCATAATTAAATTTGAGTGATTTATTCTTCTATCCATTTCTTATATAACCACATCATAACCCTCCATGAAAAATAACTTGAGAATCTATAAACTAACTTTGAAACTTGTTAAATTGTTTCCATTATCATCTCTCTTGCATCCATATTACCCTTAACCAATCAAAAAGTCCATTGGAATCCATTATCAAGCATAGACAAGCAATCCAACATCCAACTATTTTTAATTGAAAATCCATTTGTAAATCTTGTAGAGGAGGTAAAAGAGGTAAAATGATAGCAATATTTCTCATTATAGCAATATGATTATCTCTTTATCCTATATGTTTGATGTTGTTTATGTTTTGGTTTTTTATTGCTAAAGATAGTAATATAGTATAAATCCAAAATTTAGGCTATAGTATGGTAAACATCAGATCAATTACTTTAGAATTATCTAGAAACACCTTCATGATTTCCCATACTCAACACCCACACCGATCATTCCTACTTATACAATTCACACGTGCAATAAGGCTCTTCCTTCTCTATAGGATTCACCTCATTCTTACCCCATAGATAATATTCCCATCGATACATCCATTACTAACCTTTAGTATCCTATGCACAAGATCCCACATGATAATTACTCTTCATTAGCTACACCTACAATTTTAGTTGAGGATATATGGAAGGAATTCTTTGCATAAATTTCTATAAAGATTGATGACATTCTGGCTAGCATTAGAATTCAAATTCATAGAGATGTTTTAGATTTTATGTATAATGTTTGTGATCAAATATATCACTATATTATTGATAACATGGTGTTATTTCACATTTTTCAATATTATGGTCTGGATTTGATTTATGATTCATTTTTATATCTCTTATATACTTGACTATGTGTCAAACTTTGATTTCACTTATTTACTATACACTGATCATTCTATTATGATTTATGTGTTTTATATGGTTTCATTTAATTTCACATTTATTATGTATTATTATAATTCTTTTCATGAATTCACACTTATTGTTATGAGTTCACTTCCTTTCTAAATTATTTTTATTTTAAAATGATTGTTTGTTATTTTGTCTCACTCAAAAATTAGATAATTATTACTATGATTTGGTTATACAAACCTTGATTCCATTAGTATTTTATCTCTACCATATTATTAGTTAACAAACAAGACTTCTCATTGTGTCAATGCAAACCATCTAAACCTAATATTTTAACTCGTATCATCATCAAAAATAAAAATCACCATGTAATCAATGATAGTTTTACTTACACCTATGATACTATTCATGCAATTCATACATTCTAGCTAGCATTAGAATTCAAATTCATAGAGATGTTTTAGATGTTATGGATAATATATTTGGTCAAATATATCATTATATTATGGATAACATGGTGTTCTCTCACATTTTTCTATATTATGGTTTGGATTCTATTTATGATCCATTTTTATATCTCTTATATACTTGACTATGTGTCAAACTTTGATTTCACTTATTTACTTTACATGGATCATTCTATTATGATTTACGTGTTTTATATGGTTTCATTTACTTTCAAATTTATTATGGATTATTATAATTCTTTTCATGAATTAACACTTATGTTTATGAGTTCACTTCTTTTCTAAATTATTTTTCTTTTACAATGATTGTTTGTTATCTTGTCTCACTCAAAAATTATATAATTATTACTATGATTTGGTTATAAAAACCTTGATTCCCTTAGTGTTTTATCTCTACCATATGATTAGTTAACAAAAAATACTTAATAAAAAAAAAAGGAAATGATTTAAAAGGAAACATAAAAATTCAAAAGTCTAATCAAACCAAAATATGTGATTCATAGCACATCTCCTATTTCTAATCAAATCTCAAACTCCACAATTAGCCTCATGATAGAGCTGAGGTCCATTAGGGTACAGTAATCTAGTCGATTGGGATAGGAGAATAAAAATATATATAAAATCTACCTACTTTCTCACACAAGTACCCAATCTTTTTAGTAGACCAATGACTCTATAAAAGGTCCTAAGGAATAAGGAACATGTTATGGGAGGGAACGTCAATTTTACATTTCTTATTCATATAAACTTTGTGAGTTGATAGTTTTATCTCATCTATTTACATATATAACTTTGAGCTTATTGTGAGTAGGTATCCTTTATATATCAATGGTCACTAGACTCTTAGTGTCTTTCCTTGTACCTAGTATGCCTCATGTTTACCAATGTTTTTTCATAGATGCCTATGTCATGATTTTTACATTCCTTATTTCATTAAAAAATCCTAATATTTACCCTTGAGAAATATCATTTTTTTAATTGATCATTCCCCCTAAGATTTCCCTTTGTGAGTCGTAGTGTAAGACCATGAATAGGATTAGGCTCTTCTCATAAATTACCATAATAAAACATGCATTTATTTTTTACCATTATTACCATTGTCCTCATTGGTTTTCCCCATATGAGTTTTAGTGTAATACCATGGATAGGAATAGGCCCTCCTCATACATTAACACATTAAAAACATCTTTTATACTCATTCCCATAGTTGTTTGGCATACTTCCCATCTTGGATAGGATAATGTAAGGCCATGGATATGACCGGTCCCTCTTCATAAAATCATCCAATAGCCAATTCATACTATAACTAAGTCAAAAAAAGTTACAATCTTCAAATTTGATATAACTTGTGTTAGATTATTATTTACATATCATTGACATACTTCCCATCTTGATTTAGTATGGTTTATGCTTACTTAATAAGCACTTCACTTTTATTTTCTTTTTTTCTGATTGCATGTGTGTTTACAATCATTTTATTAAATTTCTCATACTGATTAGCTTTATTTAGTATGATTAATTTGATTTACACTTACATTTCATTTCTCTTTTCATAATTCCCATCTTGATTCAATATGATTAATTAAATTTATTGTTTTTTTGTTTGTTTGTTTTTATACCATTGGTTTTCATGTGTCTTCCATTTTATTACAAAATTTCATACTTTCCAATGTCATATAGTATGAATTTTATTTTGTTTTAACTTAGTGAAAATTTTGTTACATGGTTTGAAATTTTTTGTTACCCTTTTTACCATTTTAGTTTAGTATACTTATTCATATTTTGTATTTACACATTTCCCATTATGATATAGTGTGTATTACATTTGTTTTGATTAATTATACTTTTATAAATCATTTTTTCCTTCTATTTTTAACCATACACACACACACACACACACACACACACACACACACACACACACACACACACACACACACACACACACACACACACACACAAGATGTGTGTGTGTGTGTGTGTGTGTGTGTGTGTGTGTGTGTGTATCTATATATATATATATATATATATATATATATATATATATATATATATATATATATATGTATATGTATATATATGTATGTATGTATATACATACATACACACACACACACATGTATGTACGTACGTATGTATGTACATGTGTGTGTGTGTCTATACATATACATATACATAAACACACACACACACACACATACACACACACACACACACAAGATGTGTGTGTGTGTGTGTGTGAATCTATATGTATATTTATATGTATATATGTATATGTATATGTATATATATATGTATGTATGTATATGTATATGTATATGTATATGTATATATATGTATGTATGTATATACATACTTACACACACACATATAATTACACACACACATGTATGTATGTATGTACATGTGTGTGTTAGTGTATATATATATATATATATACACACACACACACACACACACACACACACACACACACACACACACACACACACACACACACACACACACACACACACACACACACATCATGAGTTTGATATACTACAAGTAAAAAATATAATAGATAAAATTCTATGGTTATACTCCATCATGCATATCCTATGGCCTAGCCATGCTACCCATCAATGTATATGACTAACCCCTATGAATGGCATGTTGGAAATAGGTAGTCTTGTATATCAAGTGAATAACCTAACCCTACAAGGTGGACACTTGGGCCTATACCTATCTAAGTTGTATTATATTATCCATGTGTGTGGCTCTCGCTTATGTTAAAGCCCTCCATCCTTGAACCTGTATAGTGCCTACCGCTATAGGTGGTTACAAACTATCACATCATGCTTGTAGCTATTACATATCATCTCTCACCAGTGGGATAGAGAAATGGTACCATAGGATCAACCAAAGTGGTAGGGTCATAATGTGACAACACCCCATCTAAAATATCATGGTACATATACATACTTAGGGATACCCATATAACCTTTGATAAAAAATAAGAAACCAAATATACATTAAATCTCATGTATATATCTCAAATCATTTATCTATCATAAAAAATGATGTAGCTAGTGACCTATGCCAAAAAATTAAACTAATTCTCATCATTATGGGTATCATTGACCACATTATCCCTATCTACTCACCCACTAAGAACCTCTTCTATTGTTTTTCTCTATAAAAATGAAAAACTAGGATTTACCACCTATGTTCATCATAGACCCCTCCTCAGTAGCCTTTCTATAGACTAAATATGTCCCAGAGGTGTTGTAGGATCATCCTATGTGAATGAAAACATATATGTCTCATCTTATTGATGATGTATCTATCTATAGTAATCTCAAAATGGTTTTTTTCATCTTTTCTAAGGTACCTACTATGCTCCCACATCTTTCTCATCCACATCCATATCATCATCTCCTTTAGGTATCTCGACTAGAACCCATGTGCTTCCTCTCCCTCTCAACTCTCTAGCATGTCATTCATAATAAGAAATAACTACTATAGGGGCCATTGTATGTGGTATCCCTAACTATCTAGATACATGAGACATTATATGAGGCTCCACCCATAAAGTATATGGGCCCATAATCCACACATATGCTAGACTAGTAGCAATAGTGGCTCAACTCATCCATATGGAAATAATGTGAATGTAAGGCTACAATATTATCTACCTTTTGTGATAGTATACAAAGATAAAAAATGGGTCACAACATGAACTACATGGTCCTTCCTCCACTTGATAACTTTAGATAACCTATCATCAACCACATGGGGAAACCTAGCTAGTCAATACATATAGAATCTTTGGTAGATCGATGCACTTAATAGAATTATATGGCCCATCATATTCTACCCTAGGTCATTATCCCATATGTATCATGAATGATATGGACACAAATGTCAAAACTAAGATCATATAAGGCACCCTGATCTAAGATAGACTGGCACAAGGTTGTTGCATATAGTGATACCTTGACATCTAACATGTGACATACCACTCATGTTGTCACAAGCCCTATCACAATTTTATAATTATATATAATGGAAATGATATAAAAATCAAATAAACTAACACATAAAATAGGTTATATCATATTTAATCATGTCATTTACTAGGTTAAGGCTCATCTCTCATCCTTTGACTCTGGAGTATCACATATCATTGATTTCCTATCAGTAAGAAGTCTAATTAATGCATGGACATCCTCTTAGTTGATTACCACATAAATATTATCCCCCTCCACCTCCCATCATATGTTGGGTAAGTATTCCCATGCTCCTAGGGACATGACAATGAGATCCAAACTCAATGGGATCCATCTCATCTCCATATGCCTATAAAACCTTAGGCAACTAGTTGAGCTCTATCCATGTTTGACAAATATTTTAAGAAAAATGTTAGCCATGATACAAACTCTAGGCAAAAAAATCATTTTCACCTCTAATAAACATCAATGAAAAAATAATATATTAGATCTTGATGTCTTAATAATAAAATACATTCTTAAATATTCTAAAAAAACTAAAAATTAACTACTTCATTGGCTTGTTTGATTTATTTATATATTTTTACCTACCATTAAACTATTTAATACTAAATCCACCCTATCACATTATTTCCATATTACATTAGCCTTGTGTTACATATTCAACCCATTCTTATATATGCAATCAACCTATTGCATACTAAATCATTCTTTTCCTAGTTTTAGCACATTATATTGGCCTTTTGTTACATAGTAAACCTCATTCAAAAAACTATATTGGCCATATAATATGAAATGTATTATCCAAAATTTGTTATGTCAGCCATTTCCCAATTTCTAGTTGGATTGGAACACTACTACATAGTTGGCCATATCTAATGATACTACATTGGCCCACTACTATGTAGTCACCACCTTAGATTTCTCTAACCTTGAAGATTGAGTCACTATGTCTAACTCTATTCTTAGTTTCATATGAATTATTGACCCTTTACCATAAATTCCTTAGGCATTTATTGGTATGATATTTTATTACCTAGTACCTCGTAATACCCTTAATCTACTTAAAAATTTCCTAGGGAGATTTTGGGTATCTACATTTTTCCTAACATATAATTTTCTATATTTAACTTTATTTGAATTAAAATTCAAATAAATGAAATTAATGCTTCCCTTACCCAAGTTACACCTATCATTGCTATTAGGCATCCTTCACATCATAGATGTCATGTCCTCACCATGGTCACTCTCTAGGCTCAAACTGGGTCTCTCAAAACAATATTTTCTCATAATAATAAAATAACAAATGAATTAATTTGCACCCTATTTATGGTTAATATTTAAAATTATTTACAAGCATATTATTTTTTTACCATAACTTTTCTTCTACTAAATATTTTTCCAAATTTTAGGATGTTCTATAATCCTAACATTATAGAGAATATTTTCACATATTACACGTATATTTTTCAAAAAAAATAAAAATAAAAAATGGTTAGTTTTCAAAAGTTCACCTAATATTTTCTACATTGGACACCTTCACATTTATTTCACTTCCTTTTTTATAACACTAATGTTATTATATGTATGTATTTTTTTTTAATTTTGTCCTTTTATTTATCTTATTCAATTCTTACTATAATTTATTTAGCTTCAATAATGTGTGCTTCTATGTTATTTTACCAAAGTACCATGCCATGTTGCACATGTGTGACCTATGATGAGCTTCAAGTGGCACGTATTGTTATAATTCTATATTTCACACTTGAGGAAAATGATTTTTAGACCATCCTTATCTAGCTTATGTAATGGAATCACCTATAGGTGTGCATAGCCTAATGGTTGATGTGAATCTATAATTTTGGGGCTAGTTCCCCTGATGCATCATCTAAACTCAACTAATACCTAAAAATACTTATTTCTACAAATAAAAAGGATAGAATAAATCATTAAACCAAACTTAACCTATGGTAGGTGATGAACCAATATATTATATCTCCTATACTTGATCCTTCAACAACACTTATAGACCAAAACAAAGACTAATTACTAAGACACTCTTTCCAAAGGACTCCTACATATTAGTGATTCACATGGAGGTTATGATAAATGACCTTAACTTGAGAATGATGAATGAGAGTTTTGATTTAATACACTATCAATCAATTTTCACCATAGACACAATCTTAACACCTTTACACACCATGTAACCTACATAAGAATAGTCTACTAGCATCTATGTGAAAAAAAGACCTAAAAAGGGAGAAAGACTCAACCAATTATGAAAATCATAAGAGAATGAACACACTAGAGAACCAACATGGTGATGGTTTAATTATTCCTTATATTATCTTGAAGCTATAAGATCAAATGGATAGAAATTTTTCATACCTAATAGAGGGATGCATACAATGTCTTTCTAAGCCCAATTTATAGAATATAAGAATGAGAAAGAAGGATAATGTGGTGCATAAGTGTATTTTAGACTATATTATGACCATTATCCATCCAATAATTATTTTAAAAGATTAATTATGGGTAGAAACAGTCTTATAACTCCTCCCATGCATTGTTTTGGTTGCATAGTTGCCTTCAATGAGGCTTTTTAGTTGTACGAGTATGGTGGGTAGCCTATTATTTGTAAAATTGACTCCATGAAGGAACCATTATACTTAAAATTAATAAATTACTCCTTGATATTTATTAATAGGTCATGTACCTATTTTGGGAGGGAAATTACATGTTTGAACATGTCCACTAATCTGCTTATCTTCCACTCTTCATGCCATTCATAGCCCATTCAATTAATTAGACACCTTAATGAATGATAAGCCTAATAATTAGAGACTTTAAAGTGATTTATGAGTCTGAATATGGATTTGATAGGCTAGTATAGTGATATTTCTACCTTTGATAGTCTTATCACTATGTGAATAGGCCTATAACTTCCTTCTTTCAATGCAAATTAGGTTATCTCCCTTAATTAACTCTTAGTATATTAGTAAATTTTTTTTTTACTATTATATGGATTTAATATTTTTTTTAATAACATTAAATCTCTACACATGCCTAAGAGGACTTCCTACTCACTCAAGACCTTTAATATGCATGGGAATAATGAAAAGAACCCTAAAATTAGACATTGTAAGCCCTTTTATACAAATTTAGCCTCACTTGTGCCACCAAAAAAATGATTTTTAGATGATGATGAGACTTTTGAAGATAAAAAAAATTCATTCCAAGGTCAAAAATTTAAATTTGAAGGCATTAATAATCCTAGTTCATCTATTAGGTTCCTACCAAGGTTTAGAAAGAGTTTTAGGTGACTTTATTTCTTAAGGATAGTTCATAGAAAATAGATCCTCTTTAGCTTTCCTAACAACAAAATATGGGAGTGGAAGGAATTATAAATAATATCTAAATTCCACTTAATCCCATGCAAAACCTCATTCAAGTACCAAGTAGAAAACTATGTTCTCTTGATCTCTTACACAATGTAAATAGTAATTCTAAGGTGGTTGGTTTCTTAATGATAGTTCATACTAGATAAGGACCAAATCCAAAAATTAATTCTAGAATTTTGGAGTGTAGGGTCCATTTTACCATATTTAAAATCTAATATACCCCATGCACTAATTCAAGGTATCAATGAGCAATAGTAACTTGGCCTTGAAATATAGTCTTGCACCTAAAGAGATCAAAGAGTTTTCATTAAACAAAATGACCACTTTACTACTTTTTATCTACTTTTGGGTGATTTTAGGATCTTTAGTATATTTGATAAAACCCTAACCCCCTCAAGTATTCATTTCACCCTTAACAAACCACATTTCTTTCATTATACTTGTAGGTTTACCTGTGTAGTCATATACTTACCAGGCTAAAATAAGGCCTATTTGTAATGTCAATCTTCTCACTTGACTATAATGATCTCATCAGGCCATAATGTATCAAATAATTTTCAATCCAGATTACCTCTTTCAATAAACCCCTTCTACCTTCCAACAAAAGTAGGCATTTCATACTTGACTAAGAAGATTTGAAAATGCCAACTGACTATGTATGCAAGGTCCAAATGAGTCACATTTAGGTCATTTTTTATAATCTATCCTTGTTTACTTTGAACTTTAATTGAATACTAACACTTTTATATGATCTTCCCCAAAATCTCATCTCACTATGTAGGTAGCATTTTATTCTCAAACTTAAAAATAGCTTGTCTAGATGGTCATATTAGATTCTTGATTATGTGTTCCATTTAAATGGTATGAACTTCTTGACTCTTCTCCTTCAACTATGTGAACCTTTCTCTTCTCAAATAGTTTTGAAACTAGGATGAGATATCATTTGAATAAAATATCATGACTTAGTCACCTTGAATTTTGATTCTCCAACCTGTAACTTGGCAGCCTCAAGGTTTATGGAGTGATTAATAAGCATACACAACTTTAACTTAGGAAAAGACCATAAATATATTTACAGAGTCATATGGTTTCCAAAACCTTGGACTATATCCTTCATATATTTATATGAAAATATTAATTATCACAGCCTCCTTGACTCACCTTGTATCTTGTACTCTACCAAAATAAAGGAAGATAGTATTTTGAACCATATGAGAGGTTTGAAGGTTCACTAGACCTTCAATATTGTTTATCCAATTAGTAGATAAGATCAAGTGTCCCCTTCAAAGTTATTAAAATTTTGTCTACCTATGTTTCATCCTTTATCCATCTCCTAACCTCTTTGGTGAGTCAAAACTAATATTTTACCCTCTTGGATTGTGTTTTCTTCTTGAATTGCATGCATGGAGACTCAAATAACTCTCATTACATATGTGTTAACACCCTAAATCATTCTCACACACATATGAAATGTAATTCATCATCCCAATGTTATCCTACCTCCATGAATTACCTATAACTTTAGCACCAAGGACTCTAACATCTTTCCACTACAACTCAAAATTATCATGCTTCTCAATAGGACTAGGAGTCTTACAAATTTTTTCATGAAACCTCTTTTGGAGAACTTAGAGCATTCCTAGACCTTCTATGACCCTATAAACCATGTATCAATCAAGAAAATGTTTTTGTAATTATGGAAATATAAGGTAACCCTTTAGAATCTATCTTTTCTTTTTATATCTATGCATACTTCATAGTTTTCTCCTCTGACATGAAACTTCACTTGGTAGTGTTACAGTGTATGGATGATCTAATAGTTGGTTGTCATTTCATCCTATCATGAACACTTTTTAGACAAATATCACACTATCCATAAACCTTCTAGGATTCTTTGTAATTATATGGTTGCCTTGGTTATTTTGTCTTGAAGTCACCTTCTATGGGTATGCCTTATTAATCCAATGGTAGTGAGGGGAATAAAATGAGGTTTTATGCTTAGTTTGAGGTTATACCCTTAAGGAAAACTCTCTAAAACATTGTCTTTACTATGTAGTAGACCTGTAGCTAGGATATCAAGACCAAAAATATATTTTATTTTTCAATTCAAGATCTCATAGACTTGTATTTATCCCTGAGGGGTCTTATAGGGTGGAAAGGATACTATTGAGGCTTGATCAATGCCATTTATATGATGAAGAACACCTCAAGATAAATGAAAAACACAACCCCATGTATGCAAGTTTGTACCCTATTTTCCAAGCCTAGAACCATCTCAAAGCCCTTAAAAACTAAGTTTGAATGATCATGAACCATTCACATACTCAAAAATCCCTATTTTTTATCTTGAATCCTTTATAAATCCTATTACTTTGCATGTCCATATAGGTGATAATACCATCAAACTATATGTATATATCCTTCATGGGTATACAACATGACCTAGGTGTTTCCATGGTGAACTGATGAATGTTGAATCCATTTATTTCACTTTTATGCCTAATGATTTGGTGTTAGGGTTTAAGAGTGACTAGGTCTCTTAATGTTTATTCATAGAGGTTATCCACTATACTTGGAAAAAATGACACTATCAAAAAGTTAACTCATCCCTTGGCATCTCTAAAGATTTTTTTTCCCATGCATCCTATCCATATACTTATGAAAAAATGAAGATGACATATTTCTATTTACAGACTATATGAGAGTTTGAGAGAAGTTTGGAATCATTTTTTGTCTTGAAATGACTACACTACCTTGAATTCAACCTTGATGGAATTGAGGGGTTTGTATGAATGAAGTGTGGTCATTTATGACCACATTACACCTATTTTTCATGTTTTCAATACCTTATGTAGTAAAAAATTCCCAATAGACAAGTGTAATTCAATGTATTTGCCATCTATTTGACCTCATTTTGACTTCACAAGCTCAAGAGCATGTTATTCTTTCAATATCCCTTTGAAAACTCTTAATTAAACATGAATCAAAAGACACATCTTCTTCAAAGGTCTTATAGTATACAAGGTTAACTTATATGACATGGTTTAGGGAATTTTATGAACTTGGGGGTTCATGGAGCTTGAAACATGATTGACAAGTGGATTATAAAATATGACCTTGGATATACAACTAGACCTCTTGTCAAGACTCAAAAAATGCCTAGACATCCCTTACAACTTACTAATAGGGCCTCTCCCACAAATAAGTATCTAAGGAAAGTAGGAATACAATGATAACAAGAAACCTTAATTTATCCAAATACCTTAATTTTTGATAAAATACCTTAAGTTTATCAAACAAGATATAGATCATTCTTTAGGCTTCAAAGACACTTGAAACCCTCCATTAACCTAAAGATAGCCTATGAATACCTAATATATCATCCAATGATTACAACATGATGATTCCTCAAGTAACTCCTAGCACATACAATAAAACCTTAAATGATGTTAATAAGGCTTTTAAAAGACCATTTTAAGATCATGACAAGATCTAGATCACCATATACAAGCTTTGAGGGTCCTACAATTTTTTTTTGAACTATAAGGGTTGATATTTGGACTAGTAGGCTAAATTATCAACATTTTTGGTGACTCAAAAGGGTTCACCTATTTATTTTTCAAGAGAACTAGTTGTCTCATCCTATGGGCAAAAACTCATATATGACAATCATGACTTGAGATGACCACTCTGATTGGACTATAAAATAAACTTATCACCTTAAAATATTTCAATGACTTCAACAAACTTACCACTCACACATAAAAGATAACACACATAAATCAATAAGCTAACACACCGTATTTGAACTAACAAACACTTGCTGGGAATAAGTCAAAAAGAACTTATTGAAAATAACTAACCTAAACATGTCTTCTCTTTCTTGGCTCAAAGGGGAAGTTTACTGGATCCTTTACATCATGAGATGAAGAAGGACATGAGGAAAGATGATTCTTTTACCTTAGTCTTGTTGTCTTCATCATCTCATTGAATTCCACACCTCTTATCATGCTCTCAAGTTAGGTTACATTTACAAACCAATCTCTTATGAAGATATATTCCTCTTGTACTTCAATATTCTTCTCATATTTTTTTTTAGTTGCAACCTCAACAAATATTACTTCATCTAATCATGCTTGTTGAGTCTTTATATCATTTTGGGTGACATCATGCTTCCTACCAGCTATTGCAAGCTCATCAATTTATTTTGGTAAATTTGCATTCTCAATCCAAGCTATATCATTATCCTTAATAAGTGTGTCTTGACCATCTTCTTCATATTCATGATTTCAATAGGAAGTGTGTCTTTACAAATAGCTTAAAACTCTTAAATTAACTCAATATACTACTATGAATCATCATTTAGATTTTAGTTTTGATCAATCAAAATCGGGCCACCCTAAATAACATCTCCCTCTTCCTCATTAAAGGCTATATGGATGTCAAGAGTTTCCAAAATCATTATGTTGTCATGATGTAATTATAAGTCATTTTTTCCATGTTTCATTATTTTCGCATTTGGAACCATGTCAACATGAATCATAAACTCAACTTATTTACTTAAAGAGTCTTCAACCCCAATACCAACTACAAACTCATTATCAATCTTCATTCTAGGCTCAAGAAGTCTTTATTCTAGTCATAAATCAAACATCTTGATCTCTTAAGTTCCCTTAATTAGATGACTATCTTCTATCATATGATCAAGTATATCTACTTCATATTCCTTGTGATTCACACATTAATCTTTAGGAAGAAGAATAGTTTCAATATCATTCTTAATCTACCCACTAGTGTCTTTATTCTTTTTTAATTTTATAGTTCATCAAAGATAATATGATCTTCTTGTTCTACAGTTGTCATACCTATATCTTAAATATCTTGCATAAAAAACATGGTATAATTTTTTCCAAGCATTATCAATTTTACTTTTCTCTCTAAGAACTCCCATTTCAATCACTACTACAAGTACTTATTGGACTTATTCAAGCTCACATTTTACAAGATAACTAATTTCTTCCTCTATAAAACATGGAAGTTTCATAAGGTTTGAAATAATATGGAATTATTGAAGCATGTCATGGTGGCTCTGATTAGCCTCCACATCCTCAAGACTAGGTTAATGAGACTGAATTTATTCATTTTGATCATCATTTTCAATTAAATAAGGGGTTTCTTTAAGGGTGCTCACCTCATCTTGATTATTAGAAGAATCTTGAGGACTATCTAAATGTATATTCATTGTATCCATCATTTGGACACCTTCATTTTAAACCTATCAAGGTAAATTTATAGTTTATTTGACATGAACTACCACTTTACCAAGTTTTTCCCCTCATAAATCTAGTCATTCCACCTAAATGACATAAAGACTAGGCATTTTATAATAGGGTATTTATCTAAAGAAGGCTACAATGTGTCCATGTATTCATCACCCTCTCTTCACATGTCTTTATCTTCACTTGAATTCTCCTCATAATGTCCTCATACAATAGGTCCTCCTTCAAAGAGGGAGCTGGTGGGAGGGAAAGAATGTCCAAAAGTGGATTAGGAACATAAGGCTTTATGGGTTTCTTTTGAATTAGTCTAAGGTGTAAAGAGGAAATCTGAAAAAATTGATAACTTATTAGGCTTGGTGTTCATAACTTCTTTCTCCCTTTTCATATATTGACATCTATGGACAAGTTGAGATTGAGGAAGATGTGAGGATCTTTGAAATATTGGGAGTTTTATTGGTTAACCTTTACAATATTTCTCTCTTATTGGTTTAGATTTGACATGAGAGGAGTGGTCGAAAAAGGTTGGTAGGGGATAATAAGAGGATTATATGATAAATTTAATTGATATTTATGCTCCTTAAAGGCTAAAATCTCATTACCAATGATTAGACTCATGTTTTTTTATCTCATTCAACTCATTGGAGGAACTAGGTGTAGCTTGAAAAGGTGTTTGGGGAGGGAAGGAGGGATATTAATATTGAAAGAAAGGTTTCCAAGGAGGCAATAGTAAGGTTTATAATGTGTATAACTAAAGTCATGTGGAGAATAAGAATAATCATTATAGGTTAGATATAGCTCATCATAGGGTTGGTATGGGTAATGATACTATTGATAAAGAAGTGTATAATAGAATTTTTTTTCATATCCAACCATTAAACATCATGACAAAAAAATAACAAGGTAAACTATTAACATAAGTTGTTACTACACTTGGATGAGGACTTTATGATTCCATTTTGCATGAAACTTGGATTCTAATCTACCACTAAAATGCCTATATCTCCTTGAGGTCATTGAATGTTGAGAGTGAGTATTACAACCTCATTGAATTATGGTCCCACTGGGAATGCCAAAAATTATTATCAATCTAGATTTCACCTTTAAGGTAAAGGTGTTTTAGACCTATCTCATGTAGTTGATATAATGGAATCACCTCTAGGTGTGGGTATCTCAATGGGTGAGGTGAATCTCTTGTTTTGAGGTGAGCTCCTTTGATGCATCATATAAAATTAACTACTACCTAAACCTACTTATTTCCTAATGAAAAGGGATAGAATAACATATGAAATAAAACCTAATCTATGGGAGGTGATGCACCAATATATTATATCTCCTCTACTTTATCCTTCAATGATACTTATGGACCAAAACAAAGACTAATTTACATGACATTTTCTCTAAAGGACTCCTACACATTAATGTTTCACATTAAGGTTATGATAAATGACCATGACTTAAGGATATGAATGAGAGGTCTAATTTAAGACACTATCAATCATTTTTCATTGCATACACAATCATTAACACCTTCACAGACCATGTAACCTACATAAGAACAGTCCACTAGCATCTAGGTGAAAACAAGGACCTGGAAAGGGAGAAAGACTCAACCACTTATACAAATTATAAAATAATGAATACACTACATGAAAAACATGGAAAAAGTTGAATAAGTCCTTATATTATCTCAAGGTTATAAGATTGAAAGGGTATAAATTTCTCATACCTAGTAGAGAGATGCATATGATGGGTTTATAACTTGAATTTATAGATCATGAGAAGGAGAGAGAAGGAGAATGTGGCATATAAGTTTAGTGTAGAGTCCAAAATGACCATCATCCATCAAATAATCAGTTATAAACATGAATGATGGATAGAAATAGTCCCATAACTCCCCCCATGTATTGTCTTGGTTGCATAGTGGCCTTTAATGAACCTTTTTGGGCATAAAAGTGTGGTGGATGGCCTATGCTTGGTTAATTTAACTCCATGAACACACCATGCTCCTTGAAACTAATCCATTACTCCTTAACATGCATTAAGAGGTCATGTACCTATTTTGGGAGTGAAGTTACATGTTTGAACATTTTCACTACTTACCTAGTTTTCAATATTCATGCCATTCATAGCCCATTCAATGAATTAGTCACCTTAATGAATGATAAGACTAAGACTTATAGAATTTCAAGTGAGCGATGAGTCTGATCATGTCTTGGAGAGGTTTGTATAGTGATATTTTTTTCTTTGATAATATTATCACTATGTGCATAGGCCTACAACATCCTTATTTTAGTGTAAATGAGGTTACCTCTCTTATTTGACTCCAAGTATACTCATCAGGATTATTTATACTATTATAAGGATTCAAAAATGGTTTTCTAAGGACCATTATATTGATGTGGGTTTTATGCACACCTTAGAGAGTTTTAAATGAGGTGACCTCTAACATTTTAAGATCTCTATAGAATTAGGTTCCACTCTAGGGCATGATTTTAAGGTATGAGTTTAGAACAATTGGGTGGTGGAATAATAGATAGAGCTTGTGGGGGTTTAGACCAAGTTTCTGGGTAGATGCATGGCTTATAATAAAAAGGATAAATCACTAGGTGAGCTGGATGAGTGGAAAATTAATCTACGATGGGAAGATCTTAAATAAACTTCAAAAATAAGGATGGGTTAGGTAGAACATAGGTTCTATGTCTTCAAAATGAAATTTATCAATTTGACTCTTTGGTGGACAAATATATTAAGAACAAGTGTTGGTTATTTTTATATTTTTCACACTCATAAACAAACATGATTGGGAGTCTAGGTATTCACATATAGGGTAATTATTGGTCTCAACTAAAGGTTTCTCTTTTTAAGGCTCATGTTGCATACCTCTATACAAAAGATTATAACTCGGGACTAGAAGTTGTCTAGGGTAGTTGTAGCTCACACCTAAAATACTATATCAAATGAGACACTTATACACACTTTATATTATTAATTCAACTTATGATAATTATATAAATAAATGAATCATATCAATATTTAATTGTTTTTACACACATAAGACTAGCATTCATTAACATAATAGTTAGATCCATCCATACCATTAGCACACACCATAATTATTGAATCAAATACAAAAAATAAACTTCAAATTCATTAACATAGAAAGGGAATAAGAAATAATAAACATATTTTCATGACAATCAAATCCTTTATTTCTTCTTGTATTTCATTCAAAACATTGAGCATTTTAAAAGAGGTTTCTACATGTGTGTGTGTGTGTGTGTGTGTGTGTGTGTGTGTGTGTGTGTGTCTTGGGGAATAGGTTCCCTCATCCTCTAAGATTACAACATTTCATTTACATCTAAAAATACTATAAAATAAGTCTTTATTACATATTCATGTATTATAGATATCTCAATCATGTAATGTATGCATGCTACCAACAAAATTACTTAATTACATCATATATGGGACCAAGAATTAACTATTTGGTTATGACCATTATATGAAAAATGTACAAAATTAGCCTTTTTATAAATTGGCTCTTATTTTATTTATCTTAAAATTATCTTCAAAACTATGGTAATACTAGTGGTTGGTTACATAATAACTAGAGTTTTAGTTAAAGATACATCAGTTGATTGTGTAATGGTTATCATGGGAATAGTAGTATGAAGGGGTACTCACATGATTATTTTTGTTGGCATTTTAGGTGGATTAGGTTTAGTTTAAGTATCAAGTGACATTTATTCATATTCCTTATTTTTATCATCTAATTCTTGGTAGGGTTTGTATGCCTTATCATTTTTTTCTCAAATTAGATTCATATCCAAGAGGTGTAGCCTAGTCACCCTGCTTGTCTCCCCCATTAGCTTTTTATGTTTTGCCTTGGTGTCTCTAAAGCCAACCCTAAACACCTCCACCTCTATCACCTTATTCCTTATTTTTATCAATTTAGACTCAATGTCTTTTAGTCTTAACATTGTAGACTCTACTTGAAGCTGTTAGAGGCTTATTTAATAATTTGATCAAATGCAACCTAGGTAACCAAATTGCCTTTGTTAATTTGAATTGTATCCAATTCCAATTCTATTAAAATCTTCTTGCCCTCTTTTTCTTGCTTGACTAACTTATTCGCTAAAGCCTTAGAGAATATTACCCAATATTAAGCCTCTTGTGTTCTTATTAATGCTAAATTCAAAGCATTTGATGCCTCCAATAGGGTAATCAAATAAAAATGGCTAAATACCTTATTAGGGGTATATATCACTAGTAAATTCAGTTTACTATCACCCTATTTTTTAATTATGAATAATTTTGTTATATTATTGACATGAGGAGCTAAATTGACTCGCAAAGAATGAACATAATAAAAGGTTTTGTATAACCAAAGAGTTACATCTTGGACATCCTATTTAATGTCTTGGGGAACCTAAATCATTTTTTTTCTTTCTGAGTGTCTTCAACTCTTATTCAAGCTCATATATATCCATTTTGATCCATTTATGTCTATAAAGGATAGCTTCAATGTGGGTATCCATATAGGAATTGAGATCCTCAATATAAGGGGACTGGGCCTTTTTCTTATTATACCTCTTACTTAGGGAGTAGAATTATTCCCTCTCTTACATTATTAAGGTTATGCCTAAGCTATTTTCAATTTTCCTCTTCCTCACCCTCTATACTGGTGTAGTAGCTTTATCAAATAGATATCTCATTATTGGTAGTTTTATTATCCTTAGATTGGGCCTCTTAAAGGTTAAGTCTCCTAATTCCTTAGCTAATTTGGAAGAGTGATCTTTGAGGGATGTAAGGGATATGATTCCACTTGTGCATGTTCCCTAGGTTCTTACTCTATTTATGTGGAATAATTGGCAATTGTTGGCCAAATGATCTTTGACCAATCTATGTTTTTATACTATGGGATTGGATGGACAACAAAGACTAACTACCTCCTGGGTGACCTGTTGGTAGTAACTATTGTGGTTATGGTGGTTGAAGTGGAAAAAGGCAAGGGTGAACCCAATTAGGTAGAAGGAGATTTAGTTGAAGTAGTGGATTGGTAAATGGTTAGAATGGAAAAATATAGTGTTGATGGGGTGGATGTTAATGGAATAGAAACCACATAGATGGAAACTACAATATTAGAGGGTAGAGTAGATGTGGTGGTTGTGGTAAGGTTCATATATGGGTACAAGAAAAGTAAACTTATAGAGAGTGGATACTAGGGAATGAATGTGGAAACCACTAGCCTAGGGGTGATAGAAATTATAGGTAAGAATAGAAAAGGGGAAAAGACTAAAGTATATGTGAGCAAAGGACCTATTAGCCATTTTTGGCCCACATATGAATCTCTTTCATGGTCTGATGAAGCATTGGATCAATGGTTTATAATTGAGTCTAATAATAAAAAATGGAGAGCATCTAAGTAGGTTGTCATAGTGTTGAATAGTTGTAAGAACAAATCTATAAAAGCCTAACTTTATACTTAATAAATATTAAAACTTTTGGTTAAGTGTTAGAGCATTTAGAATTCATTCAAAGAAATTATTCCACACAAATCTTGTAATAATGTACAAGGCATATTTATTTCGAGAAGATTATTTCTAAATTTTGGCTAAGTATTGTTTCTTTTAGGAGATTTGTTTCAGGTCTTTTGGGCTATGTTTTAGAAATTATTTAAAATATATATATTTTTTTAAAAATACCAAAGGATAATTCTCTCATAAAGTGGACAAAAAAAGCTTGAAGGGTCATTTATTTTAGGAAAGATCCTAAGTACAGAATTTCTTTTAGGAAAATTACCTGAATAATTTTTTTGAAGGGACATTCTTCGTAGCAAAGTATCTTAAATGAAAGATTGATGAAAATAGCTTCAGGAAATTATTTTTTGTAGGGAAAATGTATGGAATTGCATAGTGAAACATTCATGCTAACATAAATTTTAGGCCTTGACAAATAGCCATTTTATTTATAAAGGGACCACTAGAGATTAAAATTGACCTCCACATGCTCATCATTTGATAAGCTTATGAATGTATTTGATGGTCGTATAGATGTCAAATTTAAGCCATGGTAAAAATAAATACTTTAAGGTTAAATTTGATGATTGTGTGAATTTCAATGATGGTCGTGTGAACATCAAATGACATCTCATAAACCATAAATTTTAAAATCATCAACTAGCTGTTAGCTTTTAAATAATGGGTCCTAGTTGATCAACAGTCCTCACTCAAATGTAAATCCTAATCCATTAATGCAAGTAAAGGTTAAAGGGTCAAATATATTTAGATATTGACACATGGAATAAGCACATGAGACTATAGATTGATAGTAGGATGTTGAGGATTAATGCATGTTTAACACATGGTGTAAGCTTGGACAAGGTTGATAATTCAAATTTAGATATAAGGGCTCACATTTATTCATACTTGGAAAATTCAATAGAGTGAGGGTAAGTATGAAATAAGTGGGACCAATCAAATCCAAGAATCAAATATATGGATGTCAAGTGTTAATGTCATGCTAGCTCAGGTAGAAGATCTAAGGGCACACATTCAACCTATCAGAGAAGGATCAATAAAGTGAGCTAGGTAAAAAGGGTTAATGATCTAAGTTATGTTCAATAGAAAATGGAAAAAGATCAAGCTAGGACATTATTGACTAGGGTTAATGAAGAAAATTGACTCAATAAAATCAAATAAATGGAACAAACTGTCATAAATACATAGAACCAGGCTCATATATGATCTCATTTATACCAAAATGCATAAACAAAGGACCCAACATTGTAATCAAGGCTCTGTAGAGATAAATTAGGTCTTTTATACCTCATATAGATCAAAGGTCAATATATTGTTGACAAAATGTGACCAAGCATCAAGAAAAATGTCATATCTATACATAGTCTAGGATAATAAATAATCTTATATTGTTTTTATTCTATAATTAGTCTAGGTCTAGGTTTCAACATAGTAATAGGTATGTGAAACTAATGATGAAGCATCACATGCCATGCCCTTGAAAAATATCTACTCAAGTTTATTTTTTCATAGCTATATCAAGTTTAAATATATGAGGATTTTGTCCTCATCTTGAAGTTAAGTGGAGGGTGGCATGCAAAATCAAATTAAATGAGGATTGGGGAATTAGAGAAGTAATTGGAACATTTAATTCTAATTAGTTCCTTTGGAGATATTTTCTCCTCAAAAGAATCATGACTCATCATGCCAAATAAGCTCTTCTCTTCTAGTGCCTCTCTCTTATCCAATGAGAAGAACTAAATACTATTAAAGCTAATACAAGATGTCTTGTTCATTATAGATTATGTCCTAATTGGACCAAAGTGTGATGGATCATCCCTTGAAATCTAGAAGCTCATTAATTATTCTTGAAAAATGCTCTCTCTCTCTCTCTCTCTCTCTCTCTCTCTCTCTCTCTCTCTCTCTCTCTCTCTCTCTCTCTCTCTCTCTCTCTCTCTCTCTCTCTCTCTCTCTCTCTCTCTCTCTCTCTCTCTCTCTCTCTCTCTTCTCTCTCTCTCTCTCTCTATATTATCCCATTATTTCCATTTGTAAAGGGTTCTCACATTTTAGACTTATTTTATCCTTTTAAGAGATGGGAAATTCCTTGAGATACTACATAGTATGTTTAGTTTGATTAGGCTTGACCCTATTAATCATTTTTAAGAGTTTCCTATTAATGCAAGAGGACTTTATTTACCTATATTTTTCCATGAACATGTGTTTGGCATGTTGTGTACTATGGAATTATCGTGAAGGAGAATCTTCCTCATCCATGGTCCTTCTTTCTAATTTTGTTTAGAGGTTTTTCAATACTATTTGTAGGTTTAGATTATTGTTCTATTCTAAACCTCTACTATGAAATACTTATGCAAATTAGCTTGATCTTAAAGTTGTGTAAGCTAGTACTGTCCTTTGCTGATCTAGTGTGGGTTTAAACTTATGGGAGTTTCCCCTTAGAATATGGTGTATTACCTATTTAGATTTTTTAGAAACCCTCTCTCTTTTTAACCATTTTCCCATGATGCATTAGGCTTAGTTTTCATTTTAGGTGAGCTTCAAATAATAATATAACCTACTTTGGAGGTTCAACCCAAACATAGGTAACCTAAAACCTAGGGTTATCCCAATTTTATAGATTTAGTTGGAGAGAACCTAAATAACCCTCTCTAAGGGTGTGAATTGAGCCTATAATAGTTTATATCATGCCTCGTGGGACAAGGTCCTAAGTAGTGGAAGTATTTTTGGTGCTTTTCTTCTACATATCAACCTTTAGAGGAATTATTCAAACATTAATGGTGACATTGAGCATCTATCATCTGGTTAAGTAGCCTAAGTACCTAATTATTATAATCTAGTATTTATAATCAGTCATCTTTTGAACAATATGTCAATCCTCTACCTTAGCATCACACTTATCAGGAAAATAATGTTTATGTGTTCCCCCCAAGTGGCCCTCAAATAGCTTATCAGCATTATCATCACATTTTCCCTCCTTCTACCCATGTATGTGGTCAAGGTTAGCCTCCTTTGCATTCAAATCAGCCCTTTACTTCCCCTTATCAAGAATAGGCTTACCCTATTACATCCTTATTAGGGGTCAAGAAAAAATTATCATCTTATATTGAGTTGATAAGGGAGATTGGTAAGGTTTTGGAGTTTTCTTCAGTCATCCATATCCATGCTCTACAAAAGCAATGAGTTTTATTCATTAGTGAAGACTAGATGGTCAGTTTGTGAAAGTGAACAATGGTCATCCTATAAGAATAAGGACATAGAAATGATAAGAAACATGGTCCAAAATGTAGAAAGTATGACAATATATTATGAAGGGTATTAGGAAAATTTGGACCATCCTTATGTTCCCTCTCCCTTTTGAGATCCTCAATATCAACCTTCAAAGGTCCCTAATTAGCGCCCTAGTCAACCTTTTCAAATTCCATCCTTATGAAACTCAGAGAGGTAATATTGAACCAAGTAATAAAAATCATGAATATCAAGGAGGGGGTTAAGCTTGGACAAAAATTCCCTATTCATGGCAAGGAGAGGATAAAGATATTCTTTCAAGAGTTCTCAAATATATGGGTATCCATTGAAGAAACTAACTACCCACATGATGAGAAGTAAGAAATGAAAGGGTGGGTATTGTCCATTGAGTAATTATTTATGAAATGGTAGAAAGAGTATGTTAAGCTTGAGACAATTATTTTTCCATCTCTTACCCATATGCCCATTCTCTCTCAAGAGGATGAAAATATCCCATCTTGGATCTTTTCCTGTGACTTTAACTATTTCATACCCTCTCTTGTGAAACCACCCTCTCCCACACCCATTTAGGAAGAGAAGGTGACCAAGTCTTGCACATTAACCTCATAAAAATCAATCATAGATGTCATAAAGAAGGAAAGGGAGGTGTTATTTGAGGTAGTCTAAGAACCAATAATAGTTAAGGAAGGGTTAGTTGTGTAAGAAATGAATCAAGCAACCATTACGCATCTTAATGAGCTTGGTGTACAAGAGTTATAAGACTCTCCTCAATTCAAGAGCCACCTAAAAGAGAATTCAAAGTACCTAGCTAGAAGGATACCCTCCTAAGCTACAAGTAAGGTGAACCTATTCACCCTCCCATCATCTCCATTATAAAAGAGGAGCTTGTTCTACAAAGGATAGATGAGGAGATTATAGTCATAGGTGAGCCTGAAAAGGACAAAACAAGTGTCTATGTTGAAGAGATCATCATTGGTAGCCCAATTCATAGGTAAGATAATGTTTTAGCTTTCAAGTTGTAGGAACCTAATGAGAAGTAAGACCACAACCTTCACGAACCTAGTATGGAGGTCAAGGGCAACGTGAGTGGTTTAGAAGATCAATGGTATCATTTTTGCTCATATTTATTAAGTGAAATATAGTAGATTAATGTTGTAAACTTACCCAAAGAGAAAAATCCACAAGTTGAACATGGGGTAGATATTAAATGGACTTTTGAAGGTCTATTCTACATAGATGAAGAAAATCATAACCAGGTGCCTGAGGTTGGTCCACTTCAAGATGTTTTAGACCTAAGATGTCAAATCAACCATCATTTGTAGTTGAAGAGTAAGGTGAAATATTAATTGATATTGATGAAAGGGAAATCTCAAGTGCTCAAGTGATTTAATTTGATGAACATACTAGTGAAGAGCCTAAAGAGTTATGGTAGTAGTTTAATGCTATAACCAAAGAATTTGAAGAGGTCGAGGGAAATTCCATAACCAAAGAATTTGAAGAGGCTGAGGGACATGTCATTCTTCAAAAAAACCATGAACATGTTGCTCTAAGAATGATGAGTCCTAATTTACATAAGGAAAAGGTAGAAGAACATGGTATTTTTAAACCACCAATCGAACCAAGTGTAGTTTCTCCCAAGAGCCCAAATGAAGCCTTCATGCAAGACTTTCTCAAGACTGATGACAAATAACAAGAAAGTGATGCCATATTCAAACATGAAATGATGTTGGAAGACCTAGATTAGTATGTTTACATTGGAGATATGTTCATTTCATCCCATACACTAGGGAGCACATCAAAAAGATTGGTCAAAAATATTGGCCATCAAGTTACTTGATCCACCAATTCTAATACCTCTAAAGCAAAGTATTTTCCTTCATAATTTATTACAAGTGGATGATATTAGAAGTTTCCCTTTTGATCTAGGAGGACTATTTTCAAAAATGTCTTTTATATATTAGATTAGTTTTTATTCTTTTCTCTAAATGCATTTGTGCATGTTTGTTTAGTAGGTTAGTTGTTCCTTATTTCCTATAAGTTTCTGCATGCATTTGCCTTTGTTGTTTTTTTTTCCTTGTTGTTTCAAGAAGAATTGTTAGAACGGGTTAGCCTTGTATTAGTTTTATACCAGCTTAGTTATAGAGACTTATGACTCCATGCCTAATGGACTAGACAAGGTAGCATGGTCTAGGCTCTCTTGCATAGATAAACATGTAACCCTTATGATTTGCCAATGATGTTGGCCATTTTTGGCCCACATATGAAGATATTTCATGGTTTGATAAATAAATTGATAAAATTCTTAAAAATGAGTCCAAAAATGCAAAATAGAGAGGATCTAAGCAAGTTTTCATGGTACTGAATAGTTGTAGGAACAAGTCTATAAAAGCCTAAGTTTATACTTAAGAAGTATTTCAAATTTTGGCTAATGTTAGATAATTTATAATTCCTTCAAATAAATTGTTCCACACAAATATATTAACAATGTACAAGACATATTTATTTTGAGAAGATTATTTACCAAATTTGGCTAAATATTATTTCTTTTGAGAGATTTATTTCAGGTCTTTTGGGCTAAGTGTCAGGAATTATTTTGAACATTTTGTCCAAAACAAAAATCCTGAAGGATAATTCTCTCACAAAGTGGCCAAAAAACATCCCAAAGGGTCATTTTTTTCAAGAAAGTGCCTAAGTACAATATTTATTTTATAACAATTTCCCAAACATTTTTTTTAAAGGAACATTCTTCATATCAAAGTGTCCTAAATAAAAGATCGAAGGAAATAACCCATGGAAATTATGTGTTGTGGGAAAAATGTATGGACTTACAGAGTGAAATGTTTTTTCTAACATAAATTTTAGGCCCCAAATAATAGCCATTTTATTTTAAAAAGGACCATTGGAGCTTAAAATTGACATCTGTGTGCTCATCATTTAGTAGTCTCATGAACATATTTGATGGTCACACAAATGCCAAATTTAATCCATAGTAAAATATCCTTTAAGATAAAATTTTATGGTCATGTTAATGTCAAATTACATCCCATAAATCATCAATTTTAAACTGATGAACTAGTCATTGGCTTTTAAATAATAAGTACTATTTGATCAATGATTCTCACTCAATCGTACATCTTGATCCAATGGTGAAAGCAAAGGTCAAAGGGTCAAATAGCTTGAGAGATCGACATGTAGAATAAGTCCATGAGACTATAGACTAAAAATAGGATCTGAATGATTAATGCACATTTAACACATGGCATAAGCTTGGATAAGGTTGAAAATTCAAAGTTAGATCCAAGGGCTCATATTTGTTCATACCTAAAAAATATAATGGAGAAAGGGCAAGGATGATGTAAGTGGGACCAAGAAAATACAATAAGTAAATACATGGATTTCAAGTGTCAATAACATGTTAGCTTAGGTAGAAGATTCAATCAGATACATTCAACTTGTTAGAGAAGGATCAACAAGGTGAGTTAAGTCAAAAGGGTTAACGATCCAAGTTAGATTTGATAGCCAATGGAAAAGCATTGAGCTAGGATATTTTTGAGTAATGTTAATGGATTAAATCAACTCAAAAAAATAAAATGAATGGATATGAGATGGAGGAAATACATAGAACCAAGCTCAAATATGATCTGAGTTAGACCAGATGTATAAACAAAGGACCCTACATTACTATTAGGGATTTGTAGAGATATATTAGGTATTATAGACCTAATATAGATCAAAGGTTAGCATCTTGTCAATAAAATGGGACTAGGAACTCAAAAAATGTTATATCTATATAAACTCTAGGAAAACCAATATTATTAGATTGGTTTTCATCTATAATTAGTTTAGGTCTAGGTTTTAATGTAGGATTAGGTATGTGTAACTAATGAAGAAGCATCATGGGCCATGCCCTAAAAAAAAAACCACTCAAGCTAATTTGTTCATAGCTCTATCAAGTTTAAAGATATGAGGATTTTGTCCTCATCATGAATTAAGTGGAAGGTGGTGTGAAAAATAAAAGAAAAGTAAGATTGGGGAATTAAAGAAGTTGTTGGAAAAATTAATTATGATAAGTGCCTTTGGAGATATTTTCTCCTCAAAATAATCATGAATCATCATGTAAAATAAGTTATTCTCTTCTAGTGCCTCTCTCTCAGCCAATGAGAAGAACTAAAGACTACTAGAGATAATGTAGGCTATATTTTTTCATGATGGATTACATCCTGATTGGAATAAAGTGTGATCGAGTATCCCTTAAAAGCTAGAAACTCATTGATTATTCTCAATACATGTTCCCTATTCTCTCTCTCCCTTCTCTATATTATCCCATTCTTTCCATTTATAAAGGGTTCTTAGATTTTAGACTTATTTTATCTTTTTGAGAGATGGGACATTACTTGAGATGCTATAAAGTATGCTCATCTTGATTAGGTTTGACCTTGTCAAACATTTGTAAAAACTACCCTCTTAATGTAATAAGACTTTCTTTGCCTATCTTTTGCCTTGAACATGTCTTTGGAAAGTTGTGCACTATGGCATTTTGTGAAGGATGATATTCTTCATCCATGTTCCTTATTTCTAACCTTGTTTAGAAGTGTTTTACTACTATTTTTAGGTCTAGATTAGTGTTTTAATTTAAACCTCCTCTATGAAATACTTATGCAGATTAGCTTGATCTTAAGGTTGTGTAAGCTAGTACTATCCATTACTGATCTAGTGTGGGTTTGAGCTTATGGGATTTTCCCCTTTGAATTTTGTGCATCACCTATTTAGCTTTCTTAAGAACCCTCTTTCTTTATAACCCTTTTCCCATGAATAATTAGGCTTTATTTTAGTTTTACGTGAGCATCAAAGAGGAAGCCAACATACTCCAAAGGTTCAACCCCAACATAGGTGACCCAAAACCTAGGGTTGTCCCAATTTTATAAACTCAGTTGGAAAGAGCCTAAAGAATCCTCTCCAAGGGTGAAAATTGAGCCTATAATAGGACCCTCACTAGATGCTTCACCTATGATAGGTGTATTGGCATTAAGTGCTTGTAGTATTAAAAACATTACTTGTTATAGTTCTTCCTCATCCACCTATTGGGATGGAGGAGTCTATGGTACTCTCCCTTAGTCTTCCTTTGATATGTCTTAGTTGTTCAGCCTTCTTATTTGACTATTTATTGAGATAGAAGAGAAGGGGTAGTAATGCTTGGTGTTTGGGTTATGAAAGCCATTATTTCCTCTTCATTAGAGGAATCAAAACATATAAAACTAGATTTTAACCTCTATGCACTACCTCCTACTTGAGTTATCTCCTCAACCAGCTCTTACTTGACCTGTATTAATTTAACTCTGTAAGGTTGAATTAGGAGCACTTTTTCCTTTTCTATTTACATGAAGGAAATTAGTTTTTCTTCTTTAGATTTCTCATCTTGTTCTTTTATGAGTGGTGCCTCAATTACCAGCTATTATTGGTCCTAAATTTAGACTTGAGATATTTAGGGATCTAGTCCCTATCCTTCTGGTTCTTGTGATGGAGTACAACACCAAAAATATAAGGATTTCAATCCTCTAGGAGATGGAATTCTAAATTTTTCTTCACCAAATGTAAGGTATGGTTCCACTTATATCATTCTTATCAAGTTCTCACTTAATTTGGTAATAGTGACCCTTTCCTTGACCTCTTCATCATCCTTATCATTCAAGAAGATAAATTCATTATCCATTGGCCCATGTTTGTAGGTAGGGCCAAGGGTATGAATTTTATTTTAGACATTTTCATGAGGATCTAGTCTCTATGAGGAATGGTAGGTAATGAATATGCCTTTCTAGCATTGTTAGCCTTCTTTAACTATATGTGAATGGTACATTTAATTCACCCAATAGTGATGTGGGATCCATGGAAGGTGGCATTCATGTTTCCAATCAAATCCCAAAAAATGTTATTCCAAATTTGATTCATAATTTCTTATTAAACTACCTTATCTAGAATCAACTTTGGGGGCTAAATAGGATATGCCTTATGTCCCATCACTATGATAACTGTGTAATCTAGATAAAACTAGTAGTCTTCTACATTGTTGGAAAGTGTTTGAGCTATGCTATGGGAAATTATTGGTAAAGGTTAGCCATGGATTTCCATCTAGACCTAAGGTTAGAGGTATTCAACAATATTCACTATATTCTTCACATATGAATGTATGCGCACAAAACTATAGTAGTCAAAAATCATATTCTTGATGACTTCTATGTTGAGATCCCATAGGACTCCATTATGTTTATATATTTTACCCATGACCACATCTAATAGGTAAGACATCATGTACAATTTTCCTTATAATTTCCTCTTATATTTATGCAAAATTTTCTCTTCGAGGCATGCACTAATCATTTTACCCAAAGTGTAGGTACACTCAAAGGTAGTCACAAATCTAGTAGAGGAACCCACTCCAAGCACATGATGTATATTCTCATATAGAAAAAATGTCTCTTCAATATTGTCATCCCTAAATTTATTACCATTCTAAAATGGGTGATTTTGATGGGGATATTGACATGTTCTTTCTAAGTAAAAATTTCCCCAAGTAGTATCCATCTTGATCAATCTTGATCTGGATTATTGGCCATCTTTCATGTGATGATAGTGTGCAAATCAAAATTAATGTATATAATTCATAAGCTCAAATACCTGTTAAATGCTTCTACTATAATATATGTGATAATAATTTTTTTTCAACATAACAAAGGTATACTCCATCTATTATTTTCCATTTAAAGAAGAGGCCTCGTAGTAGATCAATACATGGCATAAACTCCAACTTTGTGGTTGCATAGTATAGGGCTTGACATTTGAAGGGGAGTAGGTCATTCATCAATTTTTCATCCTCAATTATTATGTCTTCTTTGAGTGAAAATGAATATATGTTCTCTACCAAATCCCACAAATATGATTATTTTAGATAGCATCCAACAAGTGTATTAGCTTCAAACACAGTGTCTAAGTAATATTTAAAATCCTTGATTAAGAACCGGAATGATGTGGGGGCTCATTTGTAAAACCTAGACAATCATGCCATGGTGATTCTAATGAGTACTAGTATGCTTCAATTTTTTGATAATGGCATATATCACTAAAGTAAATGTTATGGATCATAAATCATTATGATAATAATTAGGTATTTTGGTAATGCTTGAGGTTGAAGCTTAATTGAGCTCAAAGATGGAACTATTGTCCAAATTTGGTCCACATACAAAACTTTACCTAGATGGATCAATGTTATAAAATTAATAGTGTGGATTCAAAAGCTGAGAAGAGTTTTTATTGAGTAAGGGATATAATGGAAGAATAAGATTACATGTAACTCGAAAATATTTTGAAACACCTTAAGCAAGCTTAAAGTGTAATTTGATGATTTTTGGGAAGTAGACTTAGAAATAGGTCTAGAATTGCAAGTGACCAGTTGAAGTAGGTTCCTATGGTGAACATAGAATGCAAGATCATGAAGTAGGTTTGAATTAGGTCTCAAAAGTGTATCATATCCTTGATGGGTTGAATAATAATTTTTAGCATAAGCATAAAGGAACTAGACCATTTCAGCACATCATGCAAGATTAAATAGGTAATCTTGGTTATACATTTAAATAAGTGCATTTGAGAAATAAACCAAGATAAAGGACCACTTGGACATGATATATTTTTTTCCAAGGTCATCCCCTACAAATTTGGTATCTTGATGAAATTTTTTATCTCAAGATATAATCCTTCAAAGTTAGACTAGTAGTATGAGACGTGTATGGCAATGTCAAATTAAAGCCACATGAAGTAACCATTTGAATCAAAAAAAATTAAAGTATCTTGAGTTTAAATTTGGGGTTGATAAGTGTCAAGATATTATAAGTAGATCAAAGATATAATCGCATGCAAGTGACAACTTAAGCTAGTGGGTCTACATGGATCAACAACATGCATTAAATCATGCAAAGGTAGATCAATACAAAAAATCAAGTTAAAAAGTTAGAGGATCATAAGGATTAACATGGGACTATCAAGTCTCATTATCATAATGGTTTTAAGGATAAAATGGTGTACATTTGATCACACAAATTAGGATTAATGGCATACATTCAACCACAGATAAAGATCAAAGGTATGAGCAAAGTCAAGAGGTCAATGATCCCAAATCAAATGTAAGGATGCCACATGGAATAAGATTGATAATCAGGTGAATATTTATTTCCAAATCCATAGAAAGGTGCCACATAGGTAAACACATCAAAACAAAAGATCTTGTGGACCTAGGAAGGGTAATGCATTAAACTAAGACCAAATACAATCTAGGTCAAGCCAAAACTAATATTCCAAGTTGAAAAGGCACCATTAAATCTCAATATAGGTAAAATAGGTATTTTTAGGCCTAATATAGATCAAATATTGTCAACTAGTTGTTAGAATGAGATCAAGCATCTGACAAATATTCATTGATATTAAGACTATAGGAAAACCAATAAATGGGATTGGTTTTCATCTATAATATACCTATGTTTAGGGTTTGGATTAGGGGTATATTTTTTATTATGAAAAAGTGTATCATATTTAGACATAGTCATATCATTGACAAGTAAGTACATAAAGTTGCTCAAGATAAACATAGCCATGGCTCTGCCATATCCATATATATGAGGATTTTTTCCTTATAATAAAGCCAAGTAGAAGATGGAGTAGAATTATAAGAAAAATATCTAGTAATTAGAGATTCAATTGGATTATTTAATATATTTTTATGTTTTTTCCTTTCATATCAAGATAATAACTCATCATTCAAATATATTCTTGTTTTCTAGTATGTTTCTCAGATAATGAGGGAGCTTGAAGGTTATCAGGGCAAATAAAAGTTAATTTATTGATGAAGAATTAGTCTTGATTAAATAAAGATGTGGTTGAGCATTCATTTAAAGGTGGTGGTAGCTCATTTATTATTTTTGATGGCATACTCCTTCTATTTCTTCCCCTTTCTCCTATATCTCATATTTTCTTCCCCATTGTAACTCTCTCAAAATTTTGACTCTCAGAAAGACTCCCTAATTTTAAAGATTAGGATATTCTCATTTGATAAGGATAAACCCTATCAAAATTTGAAAATAACTACCTTTTGGTGCAATAAGACAATTTTTTACCTATCTCTTGCTTTTCACTAGTATTTAAGTAAGCTTGGGCATGATGGCATTATGAAGGAGATTCTTCCATGTCCATTGTCCTTTACCTTGCCTATTTTAAGGTAATTCAAGCTATTTTGGGTATGAACTTGTATTATTATTGACATTAATAGATGTTAGGTGTGAATCTTAGAATTCTTATTTGCTTCTTTGATTGCTTTGTGAGCCTAGTTCATGAAACACTTATGCAATTAGCTAGTTTGTGAGACTATGTGAGATAATATTATCTTATGTTGATCTAGTGTGGTTTCAATATTATGTGAGTGTATTTAAATTTTGGTGAATCACCTTTTTATATTTTTTATGATCCTTATTACCCCTTTCTAAACCTTTTCTAAGAATTAGCATTAGTCTAGGTGATCTACCTAGAGGAATCTGGTCTTCTCTAAAGGTTCAATCTCACCATGGGACACCCACAGCTTGAGGTTATCCCAATATTATGGCTAAGAGTGGAGGATCATAGATAGCTTCTATACAAGGGTGAAATTATATGTTATAATAGTTTCTAACATGCCTAGTTGGAGCACAATACTTTTAAAGAAGATTGGTCAAAATTTGATACTAGTTTGACCAATTTGTAGCAGTCATATATTTCATGCAATAGTACCTTGTGACTCCAAAATTCATCAATCTAGTAGTAGAGAAACAACCTTATTTCATGCCAAATGTGACTACAAGATCAACTTCTAGAGGTATTCCTTTATAATTTGTTTAATTTCCTATAAACTCAATAAAAAGGTTTAGATTTAATTATACTCATCCATATAAAGGATATTTTTTTCCTCAACCAATTCCCAAATCTACCTCTAAAATAAGATCCTTCTTTGTTCCTTTCACTGCCATGATAATCCCTAGAGATATACCTTTTGTGGTTTTCAATGGTTAGAGTCCTTTAAACCTCCAAAAATATGATTGTATTCCAATAAAATCTGTTAAAAATGTCCCATATTTCACAAGAGACCAATCTATAGTCCCTTCCAAGAACCTCATGAATGGTTCCAACTTTTTTAAAACTCCTAATGCAAATGAAGAAAATTTGGCCATTAGGTTATTGGCCATTTACTTCAAAGGTAAATCCATAGACTAGTATAAGATCCTTGGTTCCAATCCTATCACATCTTGGGATTAGTTAGGTGATGCCTTGTGTACAATATTTGAAGACAAAAGTGACCATTTGTCACTTGGAAAGCAACTAACCACAATCAATAGGGATTCTCATGAAGTTATACAAGATTTCAATACAAGGTTTTAAAAGACATGGGATAGAATTATAGTCTCTATCAACATAGTCCTAATTATTCTTTTCTTTACTATTTGAAGGCCCTTCATAGTGACATAGTAGTGATGATTCAGTATATGAAGGGGAACGCAATACCAAATGCTTATGAGGTGGTAATCAGAGTAGAGAATTGTCTAGTGCAAGTTGGAAATCTTACACGTAGACCACTAATGCATTTGTTCCCTGAGATCCAAAAACCTCCTATTATTATTCTTCCCCTTGTTTTTATTCAACCTATACCAACATGTGATGCCATACATACACCTAAATAGGAAAAATCTCCAACTATTCAATATAGTGACTCTCAAGAAAATAAGAATTTTTAAGAGCTTAAGATCATGTTTCAATCCTTGGGAAATGAATTAGTAAATGTGAAAAGGGAAAAATCCCAATTCAATAAACCTTATCGAATTCCATAACAACCTCACTAGTAATCTTATCAATAAAATAGGCCTCCCTATAAAGGAAATTTCAAAGGTCAAGGCCAAGGACAAGGATAACCTAATTATGTTAGGCAACTATAATCCAAATGCCACAAACACCTCTAATACTTTAGACCTAACTTAGAAAAACATTTCCCAAGAAGTTGAGGAGACTATTCCTTGGAATTAGTCTTTTTTTCAATCTATTATCTTAAATTATAATCTCAAATAGGCTTTCAATGAGAAATAGCATCAAGGTGCTTACTATGGGTACAATCAAGCTCTTATAGCTCAAAGTGTAGAGGTAACTATGATGATAAAAATATAAGAGCCTCCATAAAGCCAAGGGTCTGATGAGGGACCAATCTAGTTGGGTTGTACAATGGTAAATTATGAACAATAAAAATGTTATGCACTTAATCAACATGCTAGTTTTAGCCAAGCATATATCTTAGTGGTAGCTAATACAAGGTTCAAGAGAATAAATATAAATAGTATCTAGGAAGCAATCAAAGAGCTTCCTACTATTACTCCATTACTATCAAATCTAGGTAAAATTATTACTTCTATAAAGGTTCCAATTGCCCTAAAGATTTATAATTAAGGGAATACATTTGTACCCCAAAACTCACAAGTTCAAAGTATAGTTGTGGTTCCCAAAGCAAAAGTAAAAGTGGGGGTTTTCCCATAAATATTGTTGAAAAAATGAATAAATCAAATGTGAGTGTACCAATGTGGGATGTGCTTTCCATGCCTATTTAGGTGGATATTCTTCAAGAAGGTTTGTCAAATATCAATGTTTCTGACAAGCCATCAAGCAAGGAAAATGTAGTCCTCACCAATGCAACCAAAGGACCTAATGAAGGATAATCAAGTAAGGTGGTCAAACCTCATCCCTTATATATTTATGTAATGATTGGTGACTCTTTGGTACATAATTACATAGTAGGTAGTGGAAAAACTAATTTATTGATGTTAAATTAAATATTAGATTAGCTTGGTTTGAAGTATCAACCCCAATATAAGGGAGTTTTACAACTTGATGGATCTGCAACCAAGTCAGTTGGTATCATCAAAGGTTTAAACTTGATCCAGGAGCATTTCCAATAGTGACCAAATTATATGGTCTTAAATTTTACCTAAACTGTGTTCATAGTTAATATCTCATCCAGAGCTTTCCAATCCATTTTATAATTTGAAAAATAGACTTTGTATGCAGAGGTTATGGCCTATTGAAGTTTTCATGCAATAGGGGAAAAATGTGCAAGTATAATGACTAGACATGCATGTATTCCAATACATTATTGACATGTGGACCAAATAAATCCTCAAGTTTGGAGTGTCCACAATAGCTAGAAAATATTTTCCAAGATTTTAGACAAATCCCACTTCCTAAGGCTTGTGAAATGGGATTAACTCCATGAATATCTCTGTCCACAAAATTGTGGTATATTTCCCATATAAATTGGGATATCTCCCATATAAATGCATGGGATATTTATCCAAAGATCAATATATGAAGGGTGGTTCAATCAATTTACCCTCATCAACTTTATATGCCCCATTTTGGGAAATAAAGGATTATAAATAGGGATGGATAATAAATAAATCCATAATTGGTGGGTTTTGAAAAACTATATAAACCCATAAACCTCATTTGTAAACTCATTCCAACATATTTCCAAGGGAATTACAAAAACACTCCAAGCTCTCATTACAACTATTGAGAAGGAATCTCTCACTTGAATTGCATTCTTGGAATATGGAAGCCCCAATTCTCTATTATTTATAGGGTGTTATTAAGCTGAGTATTGTAATAATATATCTATTGGAAAAGTTAGCACTACTTAGAGGCCATATAACAGGATCATTTTATGTATCTAATGACTAACACTTATTCTAACTTAGCTATGTGTAGAGGCTCTTGGAGGCCATGTAGTAGAGAAAAATTCAATAAGAAGGTGTGACGTAGGGAAGCCATGTTATAACATTATGCAAGCCTTCCAAAACTAATTTGGGTCTCTACAAGACTGATTGTCACTTGAGTTTGTAATGGATTCATTATAGTTTTGTAAGTTTAAATTTATACTTGTAAACAATTTTTTATAATGAATCAATTCATCATTTAGAAAACATAAAGATGTAGGAATCTATCAAACTCCATTATCAACTTATGTACAGTGTTCATTATTACTTACATTACATTATTTTTAGTTGATTGTATTTATGGAGTTGAATTTTGGCATTAAAACTAATCTACCTATAAAGATCTAATAAGTAAAAATTTTAGAGTAGAAAATTTACCTATTAATGAATCATTTTTTTACTAGAGTAGTTTGAATTTAGGATTTACTTCTAATTGCATAGCCTATTGATATTAGTTTTAATTACTTGTAGACATTTTGGACTTGTTTAATCTTTTAGTGCAGTGTCCATTTTTTGGAGATACAAGTTGTTTTTAGGAGAATGAAACCATGGGAAAATCCTTAAAGCATGAAAGTATTGAAGAGCTCAAAAATTTCAATTGGTATATCTAAGATGAGAATAATTTATTAAGATCCAATTTTCACTGGTTATTAGAGGAGGTAGAATTCTTGAAGGTTGATTTGAAAACCAAGGATGAGATCTTGGCATAGTTATAGAGTCATGAATAAGAGTTACCTTCCACCATAGATTTGAGACTATGATAGATTATTTCACTATAATTTTTCCATGTATCACTTCCTCCCAGTTAGTTTTCAATGCAATTATTCATGACTCTGAGAAACCCACTAGAGGTATTGGCTTGAAACTATTATTTAAAATGGGTTTTGAAGGAAGAGGTTTCAGAAAGAATATCCAACGTATTACTAACCTAATATAGGTTGAATATTATCTTCATTTTATAAGTTTGGGTTATGTTAGTGAGGGAATGGAAATTAGATAGAGTTCCAAATCTGATGAAGGAAGACAATATTCTAAGAGCCAAGTGTTCACACCACTAGATTTGTAGAATTCTTCCATGTAGAGGAGTGTGACACAATCATAGGGTAATGAGAAAGTGTGTAAGAAAGTAGAGAAAAGAGGTAATGCAATAAAACTTCCTCATACTTACACAAATCATAGCACTAAACATTATGATAATTGTAAAACTTTCAATGTTCTCTTTGAGTTTAAACAATATGGATATGACACATAGAAAATGTGGAATGCTTTCCCATGTACTTTTTGAGGGTTAAATAATCATTATATGGCTAATTTATAGAAGAGGAAATATTTTATGAATAAGTTACCTTTTGTGAAAAATAAGGTAGATGCTAAAGATCAATCTTATAATCCAGAAGTGAGAAATGATAAATATGTTTCTTCATCTAAAAAAGAAGATAAATATGAACTATTACAATCATTTTCATATGAGTGGAAACATTGTTGAAACTTGTTGGAAGATTCATCCATCATACCATCATAAATATGGTAAGAAGAAGATGGTTTATGATCCTATTAAAAAGGTAACAAATGATGAAGTTTTTAATTCATAGGTAGCCTATGAAGAAGCCCACTTATCCAAAGAAGATTCCATCAAGAAGAAGCATCCATTAGATTGGTTTAGTAAGAAATAGATTTTTTTTTGCATAGCTAAGTTTTATTTAGAATGCTTAAAAACACTTTAAATTCAATTATTTGGTTTCCATTGTTGATAATCATTAAGGAAAATAACCATTTATATGAACAAGTATGGACGTAAATCACTTATTGAGAGTGAATATGGAGTAACCATCAAAGTTGAAAAGCATGCATAAGCATCCCAACATAAGAGATTTTGAGTGGGATAGTAGTAGACATGTTGATAGGCATCATTAGCATGCCCCTGAGTCAAGGTTTACTTCAAAGACGGAGACAAAGTGGAATCAACATGAACGGTGCTTTCATGGTGATTAGTACTCAATTAAATCACTATTTTTTATGGATGTATGTGGCCTTCCATTTTTGAAGTGTGTTATTTTGATGTAAGTATGTAATCATTGTATGCACATTTGTAAAACATCTAAATTAGGAAATGTTTGGAATGATTGAAACATTTTTAAAAATTGTATGTTGCATATAAGACCCCAAGATGGGAAATATTTGTAATACTTGTGTGTTGTATGTAAGACCCTAAGAAAGGTAATATATCAGTTACATGTAAGATCCCAAGAAGGGAAAAAATGTAAAAGTGATGACCTATTATAACATCACTTAACATGTATCATAGTTTTTGTCCTTATGTTAATATTAAACAACAAAGAGATTATAAAAAATAGCCTCTAGAGGATAAATGTGACTAGGACAAGCACAAATAAAAACTAGAAGGGTGAAGAAGTGATACAATCACTTGTTTTTGAGAAGTAGAATTTTGGTGGAATAAAATTTATTTAGTGGGGAGGGGTGATCTTGGAGGATTTCCAATTTTTACCAAAATATTATCAGAGTTGTTGTCAGAATTTGGATAACGCGAGTGTAATGGAGACATGATCACATGAGATGAAGCAAGTGCACACCACATAGATGCTAAAGCAATTTGAAAATTACAAAAGAAGATAAATTACATAAGACAAAATGGAGAGAACCAAAATCTGATTAACATGAGATGGCCAAAGTGAGTAATACATATAGGAGAGTACATAAGTAACTCCTCCACAAAAGGTGGACAAGGCACCCCAAGAATAGACTGTAACTCCTCCATGAAAGGTGGTGACAATGTGCTAAGAATAGATAATTAACTCCCATCGAGGGAGTTACTTATGACATTCTTATGACACCTATGACACATTTATGACACACACCTCCACATAAGCTATCCTATCCCACAAATGTAGGAAAACTCCATGTATGCACAAGAAATACAATTTCCCTAATTGAAAAATAGGGAAAAAATAAAAACCTACACTAATACCCCCCATAATTACAGCTTAGGTGGGCAGTGTGGAAATATAAAATGGGTCCCAATAACTAGGCCTGATGAGGTACCCATGTACAAATGCAATCTCCCATAAGATAGAGAAAATGAGAAAACCCGTAAGAAAAAACTCCCCCCAAAAAGAGAGACATAAAAGAAATGAAGAGGCTAGAAGGCCCCCCTTAAAGATGATGTTACTATAGATGTAGACTACACCCCAAGAAGAGCTCGTAGATGAACTTGCTCTTGATGAAAGGTTTGGTGAAGATGTCTACAACTTGCTCTAAAGAATGACAAAATATCAAGTCAATGACTTGACTATGGATAAGCTCCTGAATGAAATGCATGTGAATCTCTATGTGCTTAGTTTGTTGGTGCTGAACTGGACTCCTACAAATCTGAATGGTACTCTACTTGTCACAATAAATGATGGTGGGCTACCTGATAGGAATGCCAAACTCAGAAAGTATCCCCTGAAGCCAAATAGCCTTAGTAGCTGTATTAACAGCTCCCCTATACTTTGCCTCTATTGATGATATAGCAATAGCATTCTACTTCTTGCTAGACCAACTGATAGGACCTGAACCTAGAGAGAAACTATAACTAAAAGTGGACTTGTGAGTTTGTGAATCACCAGCCCAATCTGACCCTGTATATCCAACCAAGTCAACCTCTATGCCAAATTTTTAATGAATCTTGTATCTCTATGAAACCTATATGTAATGCAAGATCCTCTTAGCTACTTTCCAATGCAGCTCATGAGGATCCTTCATGAATTTGGAGATGAGTCCCACTGTATATGATATGTTGGGCCTGGTGTGAGTCAAGTAGATGAGACTGCCAACAAGTTGTCGATACTGAGTGGCATCAACCAATGGTGAAGAACAGTCAACCTCAAGCTTGACTCTTAATAGAAAGGGAGTTAGAGATGGCTTGAAATCAGCCATGTGAAACTGAGCCAATAAGTCAAGAGCATACTTAGGCTATGCAAGAGAAATCCTTGAATCTAACTGTGAGATCTCAATGCTAAGGAAGTAGTATAACAAACCCAAGTCTATCATGTCAAATCTATCTTGAAGAGATGCCTTCATTACTTTAATAGCTGATGAAGAACTCTCGGTGATCAAAAGGTCATCAACATATAGAACCAAAATTAGGAGCAAATCATCTTACTGCAAGAAGTATACATTGGGATTAGAATGGAACCTAGTGAAACCCACTATGAGAAGGAAGGAATCCATCTTGGCATATCAAGCTTGAGGGGCCTATTTGAGTCCATAGATAGATTTCTTAAGTCTGCATACTAAGGAAGAATCCTGAACAAATCTTGGTGGCTGCTCCATGTATATCTCCTCCTCTAAGTCTCTATGAAGAAAGGCACTCTTCACATCCATCTGATGTACATCCCAACCATGTGCTGCAGCAATAGCCAAGGTGAGTCAGATAGAAGTCATCTTTGTAATGGGTGAAAAGGTATTTGAGTAGTCAATGCTTGCAACCTATGAGAAACCCTTGGCGACCAATCATGCCTCATATTTATCAACCAACCCATCTGCTACAAACTTGGTTTGATATATCCACCTACATCGAACCATATTTCTTCCCTTAGGAAGTGAAGTCAAATACCAAGTGTGATTTTTGATTAAGGAAGAATATTCTTCCTCCATAGCACTATCCCACTCAGGTACCCTCGATGCCTCTTAAAAAGTTTGTGGATCTAAAACTGAAGTAAAGAAGACATGTGGATCTCTCTAAAAATTCCCTCTAGTATGTTTGTCATCTGTGGGATCTCTTGCACATGTACTAGCACTCTCAAGTGTCTGTCTGGCCCAAAGTGGCCCAAAAGTGGGTGAGTCAGGTGCTAACTCCTCGTCTTCTGACTGACTAGAGGTGGATGATGCTACATCACTATCCTCACTGTCTGAACTTGAAGAAGAAGAAGATGTATCTAGCTCAAGAACCTACTATGGCTGATTTGAATCTGATGAGGAATCATCATGAAGAAGTAGATCTAATGAGGGAGAAGAAGTGTCAAGTGTTGAGTCTCTAGGACTCTCTTAAAAATGGACACTTCACTTGATGAACAACTCATGAGTGACTGGATCTAGAAGGTGATACCCTTTAATACCATCTGGATATCCTATAAAGATGCAAGGCTTGGACTAATGTTCCATAGCTTTGTGTTTCTTCTTCAGAATGTGGGCCATGGCTAGGGATCTAATAACCTTGAGGTGCTCAACATCAAGTCTCCTTTTATGCCAAGCTTCAAAGGGTGTTATCCCTTTCAAAACTTTGTGAGGAACCCTATTTTGAATGTAGCAGGCACAATTGATGGCTTCAGCCCAGTACTATGGTGGTAAGGATTTGGAGTGAATCATATAGCTACCCATCTCTTTCAAGAACCTATTCTTGCATTCTACAACCCCATTCTATGAAGGACTGTAAGTGACTATGCACTGCAAATAAATCCCCTCTATGGTGTAAAACTACTCAAACCTGATGCTGACATACTCCCCTCCATTATCAGTTCAAAGAACCTTGATGGATTTTTCACTCTGTTTCTCAACAAGAGCCTTAAAGTTTAGAAAATTTTCAAACACTTCAGAATTTTGTTTGATAAAATATATGTAAGTGTACCTAGAGAAATCATCAATGAAAGTGAGGATGTACTTGGCCCTTATTAAAGATGGTTTGGGAAAGGGTCTTGATACATCACTATGGACTAACTCCAAAGGTTGTGAAGCCCTCCAAGCTTTGCCTTTGTCAGATTTTGCTTCGAGATGCTTCCCAAGTGAACACCCCTCGCAAAGTCCTTTCGAGAATTGGACACGAGGCAAGCCAATGACCATGTCATTTTTGCAAAGTTACTCAAGGTAGTGGTAGTTAAGGTGGCCAAACCACTCATGCCATAATTTGCTAACTCCATTTGAATGAGTCAGTAATGTTATTGGAGAAGAATTTGATGCAAAATTTGAGGTGTATAACCTTTCTTGGTGATCTTCCCTACCCACTGCCACTATAGTATCACTATGCAACTCCCTGATAGCCATTGAATCTGGTGAATACTCAACTCTCATGCCTTGACTAATGTGAGTGATTTCGTACACTGATAGGAGATTAGTTGAAAGAGAAGGAACACTTAGAACATTATTGAATTTTCCTCCTTCCATTTCAACTGACCCTCTCCCTACAATAGAAATTGATGTGTCATCACCCAAACTAATTGAAGTCATGCTACAAGGCTTTAAAGATGAAAACTCAACTAGTGAAGAGCCCATATGGTGAGAATCACTTGAATCAATGACCCATGATGATGTAGAAGCTATAGTAGCTATAAGGACCTTGCCCTTTTCTTTCTCCTTACCCTTGCCTTTTGCCTTAGTAGAGTCTTGGGTAGATGAATTATGCTTGATGGACTCAGGAATACCTATGTTGTGCTTCTCTAGAAGATGAGTTAGGTGATCTATTTGTTTCTTCATGAATTTGTATTCATCATGCCCTATCTTTTTAAAATAGGCACACTTAACCTTCTCCTTCTTAGGTTTAGCATTGGAGGATGAAGACTCAGTGTTGTTTTTGGCAGGGTTGGTGTTTTCTTTCTTCTTCTCTTCGTCCTTGTTCTTTTTCTTCTTCTCTTTTATTGAAGTCTTAGCCTTACCATTTCTGGCTATCAAAGCTTAGGGTTGAGTAGACTTCATTACACCCATTTGAATTAGCTTATCTTACTCCATAGTCAAGTTGGCAATGAATGAATCCAAAGAAGGCATTTTCCATGTAGTGCCAAGGGCACTTTTTGTGGCATGGAAGGTGGAGACAAAGATTGAATAACTTGGACCTAACTTTGTAAGAAAAGAAAGGATGAGTTGATCATCTCTCTTTTCTATCCCACATTATTTAAATTGTAATCTAAGGGCCTTGAACTTAGTGAAGAAGTCTTGTAGGGTGTCAAAGTTGCTAAGACTTAGACTTATGAGTTCGTTTTCGAGCTCATGACCTCTCATCTCATCAAGCTTGCCAAATAAGTTTTATAAGGTGCCCCATATGTCATTATGAGTCTTGGATGATTCTAAATGGAAGAGAAGTTTTGGAGACACATACAAGCTCAGTAATCTATAGGCTTCATCACTATGGTTGTACCACTTGACCTTTTCAACATCAGTGTTGGGTTCTACTTCAGTACCCATGGTGATCCTATAGAACCCTTTGCTTCTAAGAATGATTGACATTTTAACCTTTAATTCATGATATCTGAAGGGTGTTATGGGTTTAAGTTGAAAATAATCCATTTTAAGCTAAATTTAGGTGAATTTGTGTTGATTGCAAGTTGTGAAATTATGTTGTAAGGAGAATGAAAGCAAATATTGCAAGTTGTGAAAATCAACCACACCCCCCTAAAATATTGAGCCCCCCCCCCCAAATATGCAAGTTCATGCTCAAAATACATTGGTATCAGCTGAAAATTTGTCTTAGAGTAATCAGTGCAAGACTATAAGCAAACAGGATGTTGGACTCAGTCAAAAATACGTCCCGAGAGACCCAAATTTTAGGCACTTTATAAACTAGTGAATTTTTGACAAATAACAAGCCTACACTATATATAATTGAATTAAAAACACTTTTTCAAAAAATGGCACCCAATCTGAGCTACCATTCGCAAGATATTAAAGGTTCAATTTTCTCGTAAATTAGTGTTTTTGCAAAAAAAATATTAAAACATTTTAAAAATGCCTATTTTGAGAGAGAAAGTGGCCTTCAAACCACTCATTGTATTTGGCATAGAATGAGGAATCCAAAGGAGGTTTTTGTGAGGGGGAATTGGCCTCCCACCAACCTGGGCCTCACCCTTCATCTTTGTAGGTTGAAGATACAAGTTTAAAAAAACCTCTAAACTATTTTTTTTTGAATGCTAATTTCCAATTTAATTTTAAATCAAACATTAAAATTACTGATTTAGATCAGAAAAAAGTATATTACCAATTAAATAGCAAGAGGGAGAGGGAGGGCCCACCACATGGGCATTGAAAACCAAAAAGGAGCACCATTTTCCAAACAAGACTGCTGGCAGAAAAGACAAAAAAATGTAGACCTACTGGAAACCGTACGACTGATGGCACCTTGCTAGAGAAAGGACTACTACTACTTCTTCGCATGCCATAAGAAATAAAGTCATTTTTGAAGGTGCCTTATTGGAAGGACTACTTGAGGTGTGGCAAAAGGATAACATTAGAAGTTTGGCACAGAGTTCTAGAAGTTTAGCATGGAGTGCTGAAGGCTGTTGAGTGTTGCGCCTCCCTCTGTTGCTGAGTGTTGCGCCTCCCTCTATTTATGAGTGTTATGCCTAGATTGTTGGTGAGTGTTACTCCTCCCTCTAATATTCCACACAACAATGTCACCCAAGAATAGAAACAAAACTAGCACCTGAAGTGAAGACAGCCGAGACACCCAAAGGCCAAGGTTCCCAAGGAAATGATACCAAAAATGATATTGAAATATTTTTTTATTTTAGATCAGATCTAGAAATTAAAAAATAAAGAGAACTCCACTCCTCTTGATTTCAAAATAAACTAAAATCATAACTAGACACATGATTACCGGGTTTGCTTTGATACCATATCAGAGTTGTTGCCAGAATCTGGATAATGTGAGTGCAATGGAGACATGATCACATGAGATGAAGCAAGTGCACACCACATAAATGCTAAAGCAATTTAAAAATTACAAAAGAAGATAAATTGCACAAGACAAAATGGAGAGACCCAAAATCTAATTAACATGAGATGGCCAAAGTGAGTAATACATATAGGAGAGTATGTAAGTAACTCCTCCACATAAGGTGGACAGGGCAACCCAAGAATAGACTGTAACTCCTCCATGAAAGGTGGTGACAAGGTACTAATAATAAAAAAGTAACTCCCATCAAGGGAGTTACTTATGACATTCTTATGTCACCTATGACACATCTATGACACACACCTCCATATAAGCTAGCCTATCCCACAAATGTAGGAAAACTCCATGTATGCACAAGAAATACAATTTCCTTAATTAAAAAATAGGGAAAAAATAAAAACCTACACTAATAAATATATGGTCTCAAATTTTCCATAAACTATTTTTAGAGTGAATATCTCATCAAGAGTTTTCCAACACATTTAATGATTTGAAAAATAGATTTTGTATGCAAAAGTTATGACCTATTAATGTTTTTAGGTAATAGGGGAAAAATGTGAAGGTACAGTGACTAGACATGCATATGGTCCAATATATTCTTGACATGTGTACTAATTTAATATTCATATTTGGAGTGTCAACAATAGCTCAAAAATATTCTCCAAGATTTTAGATAAATACCACTTCCTAAGGCTTGAGAAATGGGATTAAATCTATGAATATCTCATAGAAATTGGGATATCTCCCATATAAATGCATGGGAGGTTTATCCAAATATCAATATATGAAAGGTATTTCAACCCATTAACCCTCATCAAATTTACATGCCCCATTTTGAGAGATAAGGATAAGAAGCTTAAATAAAGGCTTGTACATGGGGATGGATAATGAAGAAATCTATAATTGGTGGGTTTTAAAAAACTATACAAACCCATGAAACTCATTTGTGAACTAATTCCAAGATAAATATAATCTCTCATTATAAGTGTTTGAGAAGCAAGCTCTCATTTACATTTCTTTCTTGGACTATGAAAGATCTGATTCTCTATTATTTACAGGGTGTTATTAAGATGAGTATTGTAATAATAGATCTATTGGAAGAGTTAGCACTACTTGGAGGCTATGGAGGAGGATCATTTTATGGAATTGATTACTAATGGCTATTATTACATAGCTCTATATAGAGGTTCTTGGAGGCCATGTAGTAGAAGAAAAGTCAAGAAGAAGGTGTGAAATAGGGATGCCATGCTAGAATATTTTGTAAGCGTTCAAAGACCAGTCTGGGTCTCTATAAGAATGATTGGTACTTGAGTTCATGATGGATTCATTATAGTTATGTAAATTTTAAATTTATACTTGAAAATGGATTTTTATAATGAATCATTTCATCATTTAGAGAAGCCAAAGATGTAGGCATCTGCCAAACTCCATTATCAACTTGTGTGTAGTGTTCATTATTACTTTTATTGCATTATCTTCAGTTGATTATATTTTTAGAGTTGAATTTTGGCATTAAAATTAATATATCTATAATTATCCAATAATTAAAATATTTAGATTAGGAAATCTACCTATTTACAGATCAAAACTTGACCCTGTATGCTTGTCCTGGTGTTTCACTAGCTCAAGATGTGTTGATTCTAGATGTGCCTCATCATTTTTCTCTATGCTTATCTAAATATTTCATATCGAAAATTGGAGGTTATCTATTATTATATTGTTCCTACATGGATTTTAGAAAAATGTATAGGACCAAAGTGTCAATTAAGGCTGAGCCTATTGCATAGTTTCACATAGAGCCTTATGGGCTAGATATCTCAAACATAAATTACACCATCCTAGCTAAAGATGACCACCTTGTTGGTCAAGAGCTAAACACTCATCCTGAAGAGATCCCTGAAATGTTCTTGGATGAGTAATGGAGTGTTAATCAACTAGTCAACCCTTTATAAGGTGTTGAATAAAGAGACATGGGTATCTATTATGATTGCATGAAAAAATTGAGTCTATGACATCCCTCACTAAGCCTTAGGAAGATGATGGTGGCATATGAAAATTATTATTTGATGGCTCAAGGAGTAAACATGAATTAGGTATAGGTGTAATTTTTATATCCTCTTATAATGTTAAGTATTTTTTGACTTACAAGTTTCAATTTAGTTTTTCTTGTAATATAGCTAGGTATGAGGGCCTTATCTATGGCCTTCAAATGGGATAGTAAGAAGGGAATAAATTAGTTACAAGTATATGGGGATAGTGAGATGATAGTGCATTAGGTTAGAGGTGAAAACATCACCAATATTCCCTTAATGAGATCTTACAAATATTGAGTAGGGGATATTCTTGAAGACTTTGAGTCCTTCCACATCTAAGCAATGTTGAGGACCCAAAATCAACATGATGATAAGTTGGAAACTATGGGATCTCAGTTTGATATCCCAAGTGAGTTAAATAAGTCCAAAGAATAGACACATGTAAAAGTGGTAGTAAGACCATTAGTGCCAAATAATGAAGTTCATTGGTAAGTATTTGATAGTGAAAACCATATTGCTTATTTCTTGTAGTAGGAAGTAGATTTTTTCTCAGTAAACCAAGGTAAGCTTCTACATCAGTATGAGGATCAAAATTTTTAGTTAAGGTATAAAAATATTCCCAAAGGGTCACTCACCCTTAAAGGTTTTTTTTATGAGGGAGATCATATGATAAAAGATAAGGTAGTGATGCAACTAATGAAGAAAATTATGAATGAGTCCTTATCCTTAAAGATAAGCTCTTCAAGCTTGGAAAGGTAATCACTAAATTTGAAAGGCATGCTTTCATTTATATTTGTAAAGAATATTAAGACATATTTTCTTGGGAATACAATGATGTTAGAGGTTTTGATCGTAAGCTAACCCAACATACTATAGAATTAGAGGCTAACATTAAGCCTGGTAAGTAGAAACAAATTCCTATCAACCCAGAAATAGAAGAACTTATGAGGAAGTAATTGATCAAATTGATTGAATCTAACATCATCTTTCCCATCAAGCACTTCTCATGGGTAACCAACTTGGTAACTATGAGGAAAAATAATGGGGAGATTAGGTTATGTGTGTACTTTAAGGATCTAAACAAAGTCTCTTTGAAAGATCACTACCCCTTACCATCCATGGAGAAACTACCTCAAATAGTTACTGGTTCAAAAAATTTCTCTCTTCTGAATGGGTATTTAGGATACAACTAGGTGCTAGTAATAGAATAAAATCAATATAAGACTACCTTCACCACCAAGTGGGTCATATATGTTTATCATAAGATGAATTTTGGATTGTTAAATAATGGGGAAACTTTGAAAATGGAAATGGACATGGATTTTCAAGGATTATTAAATTATATGGTGGTTGTCTACTTGGATGACATCACAATTTTCTCCAACAAGGCTAGTGAGCACATGGATCACCTTAGATTGATCTTTGAAATATGAAGAGAGTATGGGATCTCTTTGAATCCCAAAATATGTGTGTTTTTTTTTCAAGGAAAAATTTTAGGTCACATTGTCTTAAAGTAGGGATTGACTATTGATACTAAATAAATAAGTGCTATCTTAGCGTTATCTTAACCTAAACATAAGAAAGGACTCCAAAGTTTCCTTGGGAAAATAAACTTTGTGAGAAAGATTATACCTAGTTTTGTAAACTTGGTTAAACCTATCACTATCATGTTAAAGAAGAACCAAGTGTTCACTTGGTCAAATGAAAGAAAAGTAGAATTTGAGGCTATCAAGCATGCCATTGCATAAAATGGTGGAGGACTAGAATCTTGATTTCTTAAGGGATTTCATATTGTATTCCTTTTCCAATATTGGCAATATATTACCCATGCTGATGAAAAGGAATGGTGAAGGAGTAGAGCAACCAATTACATTTTTTAGTCAAGGGCTTGAAGGATATGAGGTAATATATAATTTTTTAGAAAATTAAGTCTTGTAGTATTATGAATATTCAAAAAAATTATATCAATTCTCTTGAATAGAAAGATCCATCTTATGGTGTCTCATTTTGTAGTTAGGGACTTCCTCCTTAACAAGTATTTGAATGACAAGAGACCTGGTTAGATTACCAAGGTCATGGAATATGATATGGAGATAAAGATCACTAAGTTAGTAAGAGGTAAAGGCTTATGTGAGAATATGGTTGATGATATTTATGAATATAAATAAGTTGTCTTGGTGACACAAGAAAACTCAAAAACATACACACCTCCACTTCATACTAGCTAGATTCATGACATGAAAAATTTCTTGATGATAGGTGAGTGCCCACAAGGAATGGATAGAGAAAAAATAAGGTATTTTAGACTTTAGTCTATACCTTATGCATTGATTTATGGGGTTTTATTTATAAAATATTTCAATGGATGACTCTTTAGGTGAGGAGATGATGACCAAGTGTCAAGGCTCTTGGAGCATTTTCATGATGAGCCTATAAGAGGCCATTTTTTTCCAAGGAATATTGTAGCAAAAGTAATGAGAGCTAGTTATTATTGGCCCAACCTATTAAAATATGCCTATGAATGCATAATATAATGTCAAAAGTGTGTTCTATTTTTAGGTAATAAAAAATTGGCAACCCTTCCACTCAAACCAATTCAGGTGGAATAACCCTTCATGTAGTGGGGTTTAGACTTCATAGGAATGATCAATCCACCTTATAGTGTAGGACACAAGTGGGTGTTCACAGCTACTGAATACTTCACTAGGTGGGTTGAATTAATTTCCCTTAAAAATATAACGAAACAAAAATATTAGACTTATATGATAGCATAGTAACCAAGTTTGGTGTACCAGCTACAATAATTTCAAATAATGCCTTATGATTTGTTGGCATGAGGATTAGTGAATGGGCACTTCAGTTGGGCATCTACCTTAGTACATACTCCAATTACCATCCACAAGGAAATGGACTTCTAGATCCCACAAATAAAAACTAGATAAGGATTATCAAGAGGAATATGGAAGAAAATTAGAGAGTGTGGCACACAAAGGTAAGAATATACTTATGGGCTGATAGAGTGACTCCCAAAGTTACCATTAGTAATTCACCAATAGTCTTAGTATATGTAATGGAGGCCAAGTTACCCATCTCTCTTGAAATATATTCCTTGGAGTTAACCCATTGGTTTGAGTTTATGGAGAGTGAACCTATAGGCATGAAGATGACACAACTCATGGAGCTTGAAGAAACTAGGGAACTTATAATTAAGACATTAGAGTCACATCAAGCTCAGGTCAAGAAGGAGTTTTAAAAGAGAGAAACAATAAGGGAATTAAATAAGGGGATATATTACTAAAGTGGGATTCAAATAAGGCCAAGATAGGTAACCATACCGAGCTTGATAGCTTGTGGAGTGGTCCTTATTTGATCCATTGATGCAAACAACATAATGCTTTTTAGATTACCCAGCTAGATGGAAAGGTATTTCCCATCCTAGTTAATGTCATTCATTTAAATAATTTATATTAAGGATTTTTTATACATTGTATAATACTATACATATTATAGTAGATTTTCATGTTTTTATCTAAGTGCCTTATGCACATTTCGTTCAGTTATGTGTTTCCCTTCCATAAGTGCCTTGGGCATAATGCTTATTTTTGTTCGTGTTTCCCTTATTTATTCAAGAGGAGGTTTTAGGAATGATATAATTATATTAATTTAATACCAACTAAGATAAAATATCTAAGACTCCATATTCCCAATGGATCAGACAAGGCTACTAGTTTCTTGCATAACAGGCATGTAATCCTAGGATGTCACTAGAAATGTTTGCCAAATTTATCCCACATACAAAACTTTGCTTGGATGGATATTTTTTTTGGAATTCATAATGTGGATTAAAAATCTAATCAAATTTTATTTTGAGTAATGGATCCAATGGGAGAATAAGATTAAAATTAACTTGCAAAGCTTTTCAAACACCTTAAGCAAGCTTCAAGTGTAATTTGATGATTTTTGGGAAGTAGACTTGGAAAAAAGTCTAAAATTTCAAGTGAAGGATCCAAATAGGCTCCCATGGTGATCATATAATTCAAGATCATGAAGAAGGTTTGCATTATGTCTCAAAAGTGTATCAAAGCCTTGATTTGTTGAATAATATTTTCTAGTGCAAGCCCAAAGGAAGCAATCCATCTTAATATATCATTCAAGAATGAACAAGTCAGTTTGTTTTTACATTTAAATAAATGAATTTGAGAAATAATACAAGACAAAGGATCACTTGGATATGATTTATTTTTTTCCTAGATCATCCCTACAAATTTGGTATCTTGACAAAAAATTTATCTCGAGATATAAGCCTTCAATAATGGACTAGCAGAGTGAGATGTGCATAGGGATGCCAAATTAAATCTACATGAAGTAGACATTTTAATTTAAATATTTAAAAAGATTTTAAGGTTAAATGTGGGGTTGATAAGTGTCAAGATCTCAGAATTAGATCAAATATCTAATGGCATGTGGGTGATATCTTGAGTCAATGGGTCCACATAGATCAATGATGCATGTTAAATCGTGAAAAGGTAGATCAATGAAGAACATCAAGATAATTAGTCAAAATATTTTAAGGATGAGTATGGGACTACCAAGTGTTAGTATCATAGTGGTTTTATGGTGTGTATTTGATCATACAAATCAAGATTGATGACATGCATTCAACCACAGATAAGGATTGATGATATGAGTGAAGTCAAGAGGTCAATGAACCCAAATAAAATATGAGGATTCCATGTGGAATAAGCATGATAACTAGGTGAATATTTATTAAAAAATCCACAAAAATGTGCCACATAGTCAAACATGTTAGAACAAAAGATCTTATGGACCTAGGTGGGAAAATATATAGACTCGAGATCAAATACGATTCAAGTCAAGCTAGAACAAATATTTTAGGCTCAAAAGGTGAAATTAAATCTTATTATAGGTATAATAGGTATTTTTAGGCCTAATATAGATCAAATATTGGCAACTACCTATTGAAATGAGATAAAGCATTTGGCAGATATTTATTGATATTAAGACTATAAGAAAGCCAATAAATGGGACTAGTTTTCATCTATAATAGACCTACGTTTAGGGTTTGGAGTAGGGTTAGATTGTTTATTATGAACAAGTGTCTCATATTTAGACATATGCATATCCTTGAAAAGAAGGTACCTAAAGTCACTCAAGACATACATAGACATGGCTTTGTCAAATTTATAGATATGAGAATTCTATCCTTATAATGAAGACAAGTAAAAGATGGCATAGAATTCTAAGAAGATCTAGTAGTTGGAGAATATAGTTACATCATTTAATAGATTTTTAGGGTCTTTTCCTTCATATTAAGATCATGAATCATCATCTAAATAGATTCTTATCTTCTAGTATGTTTCTCAACTAACGAGGGAACTTGAAGGTTATTGGGATAGATAAAAGTTAATTTAGTAATGAAAAATTAATCTTGATTGGATCAAGATGTGTTTGAGCATTCATTTAAAGGTGGTGGTAGTTCATTTATTATTTCTAATGGAATTCTCCCTTGCTATCTTCCCCTTTCTCTTATATCTCATATTTCCTTCCCCATTGTAACTCTCTCTCAAAATTTTAACTCTCAAAAGGAATATTTGATTTTGAAGAGTAAGATACTTTCATTTGATAAGGCTAAACCTTATAAAATTTTGTAAATAACTACCTATTGATGAAATAAGACAATTTTTTACCTATCTCTTGCCCTTAACTAGTGTTTAAGTAAGCTTGTGAATTTTGGAATTGTGAAGAACATTCTTCCATGTCCATTGTCCTTCTCCTTACCTATTTCAAGATATTTTAAGTCTAAACTTATGTTCTTATTTCCATTAATAGATGCTAGGTGTGACTCTTAGAATTCCTCTTTGCTCCTTTGATTGCTTGGTGAGCCTAGTTGATGAAACACTTATGTATCTAGTTAGCTTTTAAGATTTTGTGAGATAATATTGTCTTATGTTGATCTAGTTTGGGTTCAATATTATGTGAGTGTACTAATTTTGGTGCATCAACGTTTTAGATTTATTAGGAGCTATATTACCCATTTCTAACCCTTTTCCAAGTTGTAGCATTAGTCTAGGTGATCTACCAAGAGGAATCTAACTTTATTTGGAGGTTCAACCTCACCATAGGATACCCAAAACATGAGGTTGTCCTAATATTGTGTTTAGGAGTGGAGGATCTTGAATAACTTCTCTATAAGGGTGAAATTTTATGTTACAATAGGAATGATGTGAACTTGGTTGGGGGACTAATGTGAATAAATATTCTACACTAATTTCTAATTCATGTGCCAGTACATGTTAATATCTATGATCTTGTCACATTCATTAAATTAAAATTCAACCACCCTATCCTAGTGTACATGCCATGCAGGATGCCTTATCATTCAAGATTCCACCATGTAGTCTTCTTTTTTCATGAGTCATTACATATCCTAGTCAAGGGTATTTAACCTTAATCTTCAATCCAAAAGACTTTGAAGTGTAGAATTATCTTGAGAAAGATATGCTCTTAAAGTTCCCCAAATAATTTTTTTTGAAACAAAGTTGCCAATGATTAAGGATGCCTAGGGAATATTTATGATAAAAAGTCTCTAAAACAAAGTTTGTAAAATGAAAATTACCAACACAAAGCTCTTGCATGAAAGTTTATGAAGAGAATATTTCTAAAACAAAGCTTCCTTTTAAATCCTTCCAAAATGAAAGTTGTAGATGACAAAGTTACCAAACACTAAGTATCTAAAATAAATTCTTTTGTCATAAAAGTTTCCTATGAATAATATTTTGATTACTATGAATGTGAAGAAAGTTACTAATGAAAATATGGAGAACTAATTATTACCAAAGTGATACTTTTTGAAACAAATATATTGATGAGAAAGTTTCCATAGAGAATTTTTTTGAAGTGAATGTTTCTAAATCAAAGTTGATGATGAGAAAGTTTCTACAGAAAATATTTCTAAACAGAAATTTTTGAATGAAATATCCAAAGACTAAACTTTTTGAAGTATGAATACTTATAAAATAAAATAATTTGAATTCCTATCATGCAAATATATTTTTTCTATCTTTTTCTTTAATAGGTTAGTCTAAAAAAGTACTTGTAAATGAAAAAAATATACCACAACATGATTCAATGTTAAAATCAGAAAATTTATATAGATAATACAAGTATCATAACCTTAAAAATTCATAGGTACCCCTGGAAGATATTAGTTATTTCCAAAAGCAAAGGGTGCCCCCATTTTTTAAAGAAAAAATATAGCATGGGGTGTGTTAAATACAATAAATGGTGACTCACAATGGTGAATACTTTAGAGGTTTCAAAAACCCAGAATCTATAGTTTTGCAATCCTAATATCAACCTTAAATTTATCCCAAAATCAATGATTAAACTAGAAACGGAAAGAGAATCTTAATAATATTATATAACATACTATATTTACTTACACATTATCTCTATGTGTGAAAAGTGTTATTCTTTACCTCTTGTATCATGTTCTTAGGCAAAGACATATGGATGAGCCTTACGCTTCACTTTGATTTGGAGTTATGTAAATAGATGGGGAGATCATGCATTACTTTGCTACTAGCTAGGCATTCATAGCCTAGATAAAGATAACTTTGATCACCTATTCCTCCTTCATTCATATTTTTCATGATGCATGGTGCATTTATCTTATTTCATCATGTTAGTTTTTAATTTTTTTAATCTTCTTTTATAATTCTAGTTTATGCCTTGTTTTTTATCTTTTTATCTTTGTTTTTTCAAAGAGGGAATAGGTGACCATAATGAGCTGGTCTTAGTTAAAATTTTGATTTAATCAAAATTTCCATGTCAACTCTTACCCATGCCCATGATTATTCCCTTAGATAAGTATAAATCTTTTATGTGCACTTAACCCAAGGTAATAAGGAGATTTTTATAAATTTTAATAAAACTATGGGAGAATCTTTCACATACTTAATGAAATAATTAGTGTCAAGACAAATTCATGGATAACTCTCTCATTGCTTACTTAGATTATAAGTCATATACTATTGTGTAAATTACCCTTGGATTTGAATTAGATTCAAAACACCTGTAACTATGTTTGATATACTAGGATTGACCATAATTTGACTCTTATAAAATCAAAAGAAAGCTACTCTAGATAGTAAGAAAATTACTAAAAGCAAAAAAAATGCTAATATAAAAAACATGAACTAATGTAATAAAATAAAATGAGTGAAAGGAGGAAAATAACTAATAAAGTAACTATAATCTGCTCTTACCTCTCCCAAAACATCTTATTGTTCCTCAAAGACATCTCCAAATGTGGTAACCATGAAGTAATGATTCAAAAACAATCCATTAACTTTATATGTCAGATCATTACCTTAAATAACCTTGAAAAAAAAAGCATTATTACTCAAAATTTATAAAATTTGATATGGTCCTATCCACATCAGGGTAAAATTGTCATGCATTCTTTTTTTTCATGATATTTATCCCATAGTAGCATCAAGTTTGAGATCTTGAATGCTTTGAATATTGATATCTTGTTAAACTATCTCTTTACCACATCCTAATGTTTGCTAAAGTTTTATAATGATTTATCCCTAGATTCATAAATTTTAATGATGTACATTAGTCTAGAGTCTATTTTGACACTAAGTTTGTATTCTTAGATTATTGGGAGAAGAAAACATATCTTAAAGTTGTGCAACATATTCTTTAGATATTCCTATGTTATATATTTAGTTGTCAACTATATGCATTTTTTCTTATCCTTTATGACTTGTAAAAGGATAGAAGATGAAAAATATCCTTTTTTGGCACCAAAGTATGAGAAGAATGTGAAAATTTAGAGACTATAAGTGACTATATATATTTATACTTGTATGAAGAATAATAAGAAACTTTTTTTGAGATCAATATAGACTATTTGGTTATGGTTACCTATTGTATTTTTTATTTTTTTCTATACATATGCTATCATGTTTAATGTTTAGATTAATTATATCTAAGTTATTCCAAATTCTATGTAAACATTATAAAATTATTGGTTAATCTTAATTCATATCTTTTACATGATAATTTATCTCTGTTATGCTTCTATTTTCCTTGACAAATATGAATTATATACACTATCCTATGAACTTGAATAAGACTTAGCTATCATCATCCTTAGCATGTTATATTTCATCAAGAACCTAAATTAACAATGGTGTGGTGAGCATAGAACAATCCATCCAGAGGAAACTATGCTAAGATGATTACCAGGATAGTGAGACATTGAAACATGGTTAGACCAAAAAGTATGGAATTTCATAGAAGAAGATCTAAAAGGACTAGTCTTACCACAAGTGAAATTATAAAGGATCACATATATGGAGAGATATATGAAATTTTATGGTGAAAATTACCTAAATTGATAACTAACTAGCTGACAAAATTTGAATACTATTGATTTAATCCTAGAATTAAAGAAATAATTACCTAGATTGAAGAGAATATAGACTAGTTGTTGAAACTAGAAACTAATTAGATGAGATCATTAGACTACTAGGTTGATACCACTATAGATAGTTACATAATCAAGTTTGTATTACAAGGATATATATCATTTAAAGTTGTGTAGGATCATTTTGTCTATAAAATTAGAGGAAATTTTTAGCAGTGACTACCTCTTCTGATAAAGATGTTTATGGATAAGGCCCTGGTGCCTACTCCAACCAATATAGAGTAGTCACTTCAAGCATATGGTGGTGTGTGTGACATGATGATGAGTGATGTTTAGATGAGTCACTAAAGGTTGAACCGAAATATAAAATGGAGATACAAGGGAAGAACAGTCAAAAGAAAAGTTTGAATTCAAAACAAGAACTTAGATAATAGAGTAGATGGAATAAATAGAAGAATACCTAAGTAGATATGAGTAGAGGTAAGAGTATTATTAGATAAGATGATGAAGAAGTTAAAATATGTGATGGATGAGAGGATAAATGAAGAATGAATAAAAAGGATGATGAATACTGATAAATAGATTGAGATGCCAAAAAATATGATGAAGATGAGATATGTGAAGAGGAAGGAAATAATAGTTTAGAAGTATAAAAGTTAGATCACAGATGTAGTGTACAAAAGAAAGGTTATTATTAAAAAAAGAAGAATTGCGTAAATAAATAGAACATAGTCACAACTTAAATGTAGGTTCAAGTGTAGAATAAAAATAAGTCACAAAAAAACCATTCATTAAAAGAGAACATATCCCTATAGTCTAATCTTTTATATTCTAGTAAAAGCATACAACCAGGTAGAAATGAATATAGTAGTTAGGAATGACCATTTTTAGAGCATGTGAATTATTGGGGTGTTAAAATTCAAACCAAATTAGTTAGAAAGGCTTTGAAGACCATAGGATTTTTTAAAACTAAAAAAATAAGAGAAGGAAGTGTAGGAAAACATAGTAAATATGATAACCCTCATAGTACATAGATAAGATCACCTAGAACATATCATCCTCAAATAATAACTACATAGTAGACTCCATCCATAATAGTTAACATGATGAGTCATCTAGGAGGATTCATAAACTTAGCCATCTATGATGGGTCTATAGATCCTAAATAGTTGATATTAACTTAAAATATGAGATGGAAAGCTAAGTGCGTCATTGATAAAGCTATCAATTACAAGTTAATAGGCACACTTGAAAGAAGGGAACTTGAGTTCATATATCAAAGAGATGTTTAGTAGGAAAGTTTGAAACACATTAAGGATTGGCTTGTTTTGGAATTCAAAATCAATAAATGCACTAGTAACACTATATAAGATTTGATAGAGATAAGGTAAAAGTCTAGAGAGTCATTCTATGACTATAATTTCAGATTCTCTGATGTGATGAATAAGGTATAATTTGCATTAATAGATAAAAATGAAGTTGTATGGTTCATCGAAGGATTTCACTCGAAGATCAATTTTTCCACTACATAAACTCAATATGCTATGAAAGTAGATGCTAGAGCTATTGCCTTGTAGGTAGAGCAAATTGATGATTATGGAGAATCCCTTATTGCCAATTCCAAGATTGAAAACACATTGTAGGCTTTCATGAAAATGATGGATCAATACCACAAGGTAGATAATCCTAAACTAAATCTATGGTGTATGGAGTGAAAAAAAAATAAGTACATCATATAAATGATTATCCTAAAATCAAGATAGAAATAATTTTATGAACTCTGTCGAGTAGTCAAGCATGCTGTAATGTAATGCCATCTTATGTAAAAATATATCAAGAACCCACAAAATTTGTATTTTAAAAACAACAAATCACCTAATCATTATGGAAGAACTATAGGGCTTCGTAATATCTTAAAGAAGGCATCACTAAAAACATTTTCATCATCACTACACAACAAATCTCCTTGATGAAGCAATCAATCCCAAACCAAAATTTTGATAAGGTTTGTGTGACCCAAATAGGTCCATAATGGATTCTGAGTTTACCATAGTATCAACCTCAAGGTCTGGTTGGATGAACCCCTCCTTCACCAAGTTGGGCACTTCCATCTTTGTGGTACTAGTATGCAGCTCCTTGGAGCTTAGCCATAATGTAGCAATAATAAACAAATTGGACCCCACCAATTATGCATAAATAATTTATAATTGGAGAAAATAATCAACAACATCAACATTAGAACATTATATAACAATAAGGAGGATATTGAGGTGAATATCAGTCTAACATAGGATGAGCTCGATGTGAATAGTGAGGAGGATACCAAGGAGGTAAAATAAATGGCTATCAATGTCCTCCTTTACAATTGTACCTGTATGGAGAATATAATCATGTATAATGAAATTGCCTAATGAATCATCAACACCAGTCATACTATGATTATTGCATAATTTATGATCAACATGACATATAATATTGTCTCATTTTAGATAAATAAAGAAATGACAAGGCCATATTAAATGTGAATATGATGAGTGCATAACCTAAGGAAAATTCATTCTTTAATGTTGTTACATGATAAAAACATGAAGATAAAGGTTTTCTTCCACTTGAGATGCCTCAATATAAAGGAATATGAAAGGCTCAATAGGATAAATACCCAAATCTAGCTACAAAAAAGGACCTCATGTATGAATCTGCATAGATGTAAAAAAACATCCAACATCAAGACAACACTAAAGGATATGTTATAGAAATATATGTATAAATCTATGTCTAAATCATGTGCATCATGCATCAAGATGGAGTTGTCATTGCACTCACATATTTACTAAAACTTTTAAGCACATTGTATAATAAAGACATCTCTTAGAACATCACAAACCTATTGCATAATCTACTAGAGTGTATATAGCAAGGGTAATTAAAGATGTAAAATATGGTTTGGTACATCAAAATAAATAATCCCTAGGATGTGGATGCACACATCAGCATTGAGGTTGTTGGTTATGAGATTAAAAAAAATTCTTTGATTTTGGTAGCATAGTTAATATGATTCCTTGATATAATTGGGAAGCCATTAAATGACTAATTTTGAATTATAGCCTAGTAAGTTTGAGCCTAGATAACTATGGAAGGGTTGATCCTATTGGTGTTTTAGAATATTTGTATATCAAAGTTACATAACTCACAATGTGAGGGGACTTTGAAGTCATCGACATAAAGATCACCATAATACATTATATTATGCTCATAGGTAAGAAGTGGGCATATCATGGTCTGATGACTATCAACATGGTACCAAACTAATTAAAGGTACACCAAGGTGATAAAGGTGTTGTCATTATTATTAATAGAGTGCATAAACCTAACATAATTCTATTTGAACTAGATTATCCATATATTGTGTAAGAAACCAGTTAGATGAAGGCAAATTTTGAGAAAAATCTAAAAGTTTTGTGCCTAGCTGAATACAACTTCCTGTATGGGTATAACAAACCTTAGGTACAATCACTACTCACTCAAAAACTAATGACATCAACACAATAGAGGCCCAACCTAGTAATTTCACAACTAGTAGTAAACAAATTTTTCATTAAGGAATGTGCATCTATGTCTACAAAATCCACTAATGAGTCAAAAGTTGACTTCTTCTATCAAGCTAATGATCACATGTAAGATTAAATAGATTTGACTAGTCAAGGTCATTTACCATGAGAAAGATCTTTGTATATCAATGGAAAATCAAATACTCACCTCCTCAATTAGACCTGAGGTAATCATGAACTTTGACTGATACAAATGGTCTTTATGTACAAATTACAACTTCCTATCTTCTATGAGAATGAGGACATCAATGACTTAATTTTACACTTATAATTTCATATACTGACCATCAACTAGTGGGTCAATGCTCTAAATGTAGTTTTTTCACCATGGTGGGTAATTCATCAAATTGACTAGCTCAAGTGGGATGATGCATATAAGCTCATGATCATTAGGTTCTAGCTACCATAATTCATCTCCATCAATTAGCCATTATTTCAAGAAGGTGAGTGTCATTAAATTAAAATACATAAATGTGTTAATTATAAGATGAGGAACATGTGGAACCAAAGTAATGGGTTCAGATTTTCCACTATACACTTGCTCCATTATCAACAACATAGTATATGTACCAAGAATGCAGAAGGGAACCAAGCATTGGGCACAAGTACAAAGTGATTTTATACAATATTTGATTTTTGAATATGAAAATCCTTTGGTTCATGATTCACTATATAAAATAAAAAAAATTCTTATACCATGGGTACATATAAAACTTAAGCACCACAATAGAATCCACTGTGTAGATGAACACATCCTCTTATCTTAATTTGGCATTACAAGGATACAAATTTTTTAAGAAAGAAGAATAATCTCTAACACATCCATGTCACCAAATATAATTTGAATTATAGGATATTAAGGACCTAGATTCTAATGGTGATCTTTATTTGAATGATTTATTTGACTTTGAATGACCTATAAAACCACTCAAAGACACCAATACAACACCTACTAAAGAAGACAAGTTGCATAGTATCCAAAGTCCAAAATAAGAATGGAAATGGAGAATAAAATATTCTATTGTTGAATAAAATTCAAAATTTATTAGTAGCATATCAAAAATCATATTGAAAACATTATAATAGAGGAGGTTCTAAAATTGGTGAACATAAGTTACTATTGGATATAAGCTGAAATTTCAGAAGCTCTATAACTTCTAAAGGATTATCAAGATGTCCTTCCCATAAAATTATCAAAGGTCTGAGGAGTTGACCCATCTCTTAGAGAGATACATATTTAATTTAAGGAGTGTACATGTCCTACTAAGAAGTGACCTTACAAGCTCAATCTAAACATGAAGCTAAAAGTAAAGGTTGAACTGGATACAATGCAGGATGCAAGAATAATATATCCAATCAAAAATGTAGATTGGGTAAGACCCATGATAGTGCCACCAAAAAAAATAATGTAAATCCAATTATGTGGGGACTATTTCATTTTAAATTATTCCTTTTTAAATGATCCATTGCCAATTCCATTCATAGATGAAGTTTTGGAGTCTATCACAAGACATGAAGTCTATTCTTTCACAAATAGATTAAGTGGATATCATCAAATATCGATCACAAAAGAATATAGAGCCAAAATAAATTTTAAAATACAATGGGGTTATTTTATGTATAATGTCATGTCTTTTGTCCTTATAAATTCCCCTGTGGTGTTCTCTTGTGTAGTAGTGACCACATTCAAGGACTTCATTCATGACTTCCTAGAAGTCTATATTGATGATTGGGTAATTTTTTACTTATTCAAAGAATATTTGTCCAAGCTACACCTTATGTTGGAATGATGTAGATCTCTATGCATTGCATTTAATTTAAATAAATGCATATTATTTATGCCCTTTAGTGTTTTGTTAGGATATGTAGTATCTAGCAAAGGCATTATGGTAGATCATGCAAACATTACAATAATCTTAAGTATGCCTCCACCAATCAATTTCATCAAAGTGCACTCTTTCCTAGGACATATAGGATACTATCATAAGTTTATCAAGGGATACATATGTATTTAATCTCCAATGGAATCCTTAATATGTAAAAATGTTAAGTTTGTTTGGACTTTAAAGTGCCAAGTAACTTTTATCAAGTTGAAATGGAAATTAGTTACTATTCCCATTCTTATTTTTATACATTGGAGTAATCCCTTTCATGTATATGTAGATGCTTCAAGTATTTTAGTTGGTTGTATACTTTCCTAGATAAGAGATGATGGACTTGACCATCATATTCATGTTTTAGCTAGAAATTATCTAACACAAAGAAAACATACACAACCACTAAGCGAGAAGCCTTTGCCATTGTGTTCACACTTCAAAAATTTCAATAGTTACTCCTTTTGACACCATTCAAAGTCTTTAATGATCATCAACCCCTAAAATATCTTGTCAATAAGTTAATGCTAAGATGACACATCTATACATGGTTGATGTTATTCTAGGAGTTTTAATTCCACATAAATGTAAATCTGGGGTGAGAGAACATGAGAATAGACCATCTTAGCCACCTTAGTAATGGTGAGGAACTAGAACAATTATAAGAAGACTCTCTAGATTTCAACCTCTTTCGTGTTTCTATGATTCCTAAAAACTTTGAAGCTATTTCCAACTTCCTTGAATAAGGACTCTTCCCTATGTATTATCAAAAGCATGATAATAAGTAGTTTTTTACTAGAGCCCTACTATATAACATCATCAATGGGCTTCTGGATCTCTTAGGGAAGGACAATGTTTTGTACAAGGTTATTTTGGAACATGAACAACCTCAAATTTTTTAGGAGGCACATCAAGGAGTCATGGGAGGACATTTTATAGGATAAGCTACAACTAGAAATCTATTGTAGATCAGGTTATGGTGGCCAAAATTATTCTAGGATGCACATAGAGTTGTATTATATTGTGATGTCTACCAACACATGGGTAAATCACTATAAAAAGATGAAATGCCTTTAAAACCTTTATTATTTGAGTAAATTTTTGTACAATGGGGCATTCACTTTGTCGAACCTATCAACCCACTAAGTAATCACACTAAAGCAAGATATATCATCACTATGATGGACTATTTTACTAAGTGCATTGATGTTGTTGCAACACCTAGCTATGATGTAAAGGACATAGGGAAGTTTCTATATTAAAACATCATTATAAGGTTTAAATTCCCTATAAATTTAGTCAACGATATAGGAATGCACTTTTTGAACAACATCAAGGCTCTAATTGAGGAATTTATGATTTATCATCACAAAAGCACTATGTATCATCCATAGGCAAATGGCCAAGCTGAAGCTTCCAACAAAGTGGTGGGTAAAATTTTGATAAAAATCTATGATGTCAAAAGAGATGACAAGGAAGATCACATTTTTAAAGCTTTTTGTGCATATTGAACACATTACAAATGAGCCATAGATTTTATGCCTTTCTTGTTGGTGTATGGTTTGGAAGTAGTCATGCTAATGGAATACTTATTACCTAGACTGCACATTACCATAGTGATGTGACTAGGAGATCGTGAGTATCTAACCAATAGACTGCTTAAAATAAATAATATGGATGAGTATAAATGAAGAGTAGCATGGATGTATAAAGTACAAAAGTAGAGATAAAAAGCATGGGATGATAGGAATTTATGCCATAAAGAAATTGATAAAGATCAACTAGTCTTACTATATGATAGTGATTTCATAGGATTCTTAAGCAAGTTATAGATATGATGGAAAGGACCCTATATTATACATGACCTTATGTATCAAGGAACCATGATTTTAATAAATATTTAGGGAACCATGTTACTAGGGTAGGTAAATGGTTGTAGGCTTAATCCTTAGCAGCAATACTTAATTGATCTCATTATGAAATATGAGTGGGTGTTGAGTAACACCACATATATTAGGATTTCCTTAGTTTTTCATGTTTTATGTATGTTTCTTTTCTATTTGTGTTTTTAGATGATCTATTTAACAAATTTTGAAAATTAAAAGACTAACCATTGTATGTGCTAATCATTCATATGGGGATACACATGTACCACTAGAAAATTCAAAGAGGAGTGAGTGAATGATATTAAGTCCAAGAAAGGTATGAAAAATGTCCCATTAGTAAGATATCCTTTAGATAATGGTCATCCACTAGAAGTAAATACATGATCCAAGGGTTGATCAATGCGATCTTTAACAAATAGGTGTCTCATCAACATCATATACTCATAACCATGGTATGGACACCAAATATAATAACAACATAATTCCACACATGCACCAATAACTAATTACTTTAATGTCTAGATCAGATACAAATTTGCTACATCCACCATTGCATTCAAGATGAGTTGATAGCTAAGCATGGACTAGATGTGGAATCTAAGAGGTGACAAATCTATAAAGCCTAATTTTGAATACCAAGTTATCATTTCATCCTTGTGTATATTTTTTCCAAGATAAAATTGTCAAGAGCCAAACTCCTTTTATTTCATTGAGAGTAGAAAGTATTTAAATTCCATCACTACATGTAGCTAAGTATACCTTGTAGCTAATTAGGGCTCTCACTAGTTCTAAAAAAGAGGCCATGTGTGTCAACATGGAACTCAATAAAACTAAGTAAAGTTATTAATAACCATTCGACTACCTATAAAAAGTAGAGAAAAAATTGTTTTGACCAGATTTTGTTCATGATGTGTAATCGCTCAATCTCCTAGCTCCCTACCAATTTTAGAATATAGATGTTAGATACTTGATGTGATTGCCTACCTTTGGTAACCTAGGGTATACTATCCAAATATTTTTAGGGTGCTAAAATTATAGTAACATATATTTAGGTCTAAATGTGACTATTATCGTCAATACACAGGCCATGGCTAAAGCTTTGGGTATGTTTGTATGTGGAGATCCCTTAGCTCCATACAAGACAAAAATTCCCCCCATTATACAAAAAGTATAGGATCTGTATGTGCCTTATAAAATAGGGATTCCCATTGATGAAATCCTAGATGAGTTAGTGTGTATCCTCATGGAGTGCATTACCAGATAATTTTCATAGACAACCAAGTCTACTAAGCAAATACCAAAATGAGTCATGGACATTTCTCACCACATGATCCATAGAAATAAAAATTTTAACTAGATGGACTAATTCATCTAGGAGTTACTCACCAATAGTGAGAAAGGTTACACCTCTCTAAGGTAAATATTTCAATACTAGTTCTTAACCTTCTTATTTTATTTCATGCAATAAAAGTCACCAAATGGAGAAGTTCACTTTGACATAGAATATTGGGTAGTGAAATATTTCTAGAATCTCATCTAGACATAGGAGCATGGATCCTTTGTACATGAAGGCAAATTCAAAGCCTATTGGGAGGAGTGCTTAGACCTCATTAGAATACATCCTCAAGTGCCACTTAATATCATGCACTATCTAGGTTAGCACACATCTATTACATTTCTAATGTAGGGTGTCTTCATCACCATCCATGAGTTGTCACGGTCATCCTTTCAACCACTACCTTGCTTCATGATAATAGGCATAGCATAGATCAAAGTGGCTAGATAGAAAGTGTTTGTAGCTAAGCATGTGACTCCCCTTTAAATAATACCACCTAGTGTAGCCATCCCTACACTACAACAACTAGAAGAAGAAACCAACTCACAATAGTAGAAGGGAAAGTGAAACCTATTTTATATGGGCAAAAATGAGTAGGAATTTTACTAGGTCATGATGGTATATATGGATGGGGATTTCTATGATAATGAAGAAGAAAAAGAAAATTTATTTTTGAAGGTAGTACACATGATTCAAGTATAAAATAAAGTTCCCCCAAAAATATGGGTGGACCTCCCATCTTACCCCACTTTCATTATTATTGACAAAGTTAGAGAAGAAGTAGAGAAAATCTAATGTATAATGGATTTGTTCCAGCTACAACCTACACTGACATTCATAGTTGAGGACATCTTTGCACCTCTACCATAAAGTTCACTAGAAACACTTGTGCATAGGCCTCAAATAAGGTGGATGGATAGGGTATCTCCCACATTATAAGAACACACATGTGGCATACCAACCATGATGAAATAAGTAAAAACTATCCTTGAATCTACTTTAACACCACCAAAATACAGACTAGTCACACTCAGGAGGAGGAAGGAACAAGTTTCTAGCTTGGAGGTATGACCCAATGATTCATCATCATCACCCTAAGCTCAATATTTTAAAGAGATTACACTAGATCATCCAACATAATAATGTCAATAGGCCATAAGGGAAGAATTAATTCACATAGTATAATGACAAGTGAGGAAGGAGAAGAAGAGATAAAAAGAATAAGTATAAAAATAACAAGCCATGTAGCAAGTCAAATAAGTTGAGGTTACACAAAAGGTAAAGGATGTAGAGTTTAACATTTATAAGTCCATGTATGTGTAAAATTACGCACAAGAAGTAGTTGATGTAGCCAAGAAAGTGCAAAAGGAATGAGAGAAAAAGGAAAATGAAGAAGAAGAAAATAGAAAATAGGACATAACAACCTAAGAATAATAACCCATAAAAGCTACCAGGAAAAAGGAGGAAGATGATGAACCCTTACATCAATAATAGACATAGGCAAAAGTTTAATCATAAGCACACATGTAAGTCCATATTTCATAAGAACAAGTCATGATTACAACCCTAGTAGAAAAGAAGATGAAAGAAAAGGAAGAAGAGAAGAAGAAAGAATAAGAAGATAAGAAGAAGAAAGTGGATGTAAAAGAGCAAGCCAAGATTTTTAAGGCCCAAAAAAATAAGCAACATTGAAAGTTGTGCAATGGGAGCTAAAAAAACAAGAGTCAAAGAAAGAAGCAAAATTCAAGATAGTTAAAGATGCTATGAAATAATTCTAGTTGGTAGCAGAGGTCATAACACAACAACAACAATAATAATAATAACAAACACTAATTCAACCTCATGTCCAATCAAAGCATCCTACCTAGCAACAAGAACCCACTACTAAATAGACAAGTTCAAAGTAACCCAAGCTACCATTAGGAGGTGTCTGGCTCTAGGATGTTCCTGAAGTGGGTACTTGGTGCACCACATTTTCACTCTTTCTTGCCATTATACCATGCCCAGAACCTTCATCATATACAAGCATGTTGGATATACTCCTATTCAAGAAAGAGGCTTCATTAGACATCTTTAGGCTACCTTTAAATAAATAATTGGAGGGTGTCATAGCCATTTAAGATTCAATCATGTAAAAGGTCACATCCTTATAACATGAATGGGATCAGTCAAAAGTGGAGAACATGGAGCTGAAGGCTCACCTTCATGAATTATAAACAATGATTGAGGATACTTTCTCAGAGTTGGTCACTTGAGTAATTAGGGACCAAGTAATTTCAGATTAGTGTAGGCTCAAGACATTAGTCACTGAGATCACAAAGGAATGGTGCACAACCCATCAACTCTATGTAGTTGATACATTGGGCTAGAATATTAAGACTAAGGTAAGCACATTAATCACCTTACTAGAAGAGTACTAGAGCATACTGGATATTTTAACCATCCAAGCACATCACATCACATGAAATATACTAGAATGGAATGAGCAGATTGATGACTCTCTCACCATTTTTAGCACATATTTCACTAATACTTCAACTAAATAGTCAATAATGGACATTTAAACCACATAAATAGATGAGAATGGCTATTCTAGGGACAATGTGTGTGATTTAATTATCGATTGGTAGAGAAATCTTTGGTGAAGTTTATTCATAGGTCTCTAGGTCAATCACCACATAGACAAGTTAGAGTAACTAAGTAAAGAAATATAGACAATGGTTATTAATACAAAGGCAACCATGAGAACCATTAATGACTTAGACTTAAAACAACTCATCAAATATCATATACTGATGTGCATCTTACTGTGCATATTCTAGGAGGTGATGATTGATTGGCATACTTATAAGAGTGACCTATCTCCATTTTGTAGTGAGGTTACCTATATCCTTAATGTACTAGTATAAAATCCACCATTAAATCTTCAAAAATTCATCATGAAATGTAAGGATGCACATTCTGAGGCTAAGTATCTTGATGGCCAATCATCTTCCATAGAAATGCCACATCCTTCAAGCTAAGTATTATGCAAGGAACATTTTTTGGAAATTTTGTAAATCATTTTGTATTAGGAATGACTAGTGAGAAAAGTGGGGTGATGGTTAGAAAACCATAAAGGGAAGCCACCTAGTTATGCTAGCCTATTGAAAACCTAAAACGGTAGTAGGCTGGTAAACTATTTAATTAAAAAACTAAAAGGGTGGCTATGTAGTGCACAAGAGGTGAAAATAAAAAATGACACCTTGAGAAATTACTATGAATCTTACTAGTCTACCCATGTCTTCAAATTTTACCCTATGAGCACATTGAGATGATCCTACAACATTATCTTGGGATCAGATGACATTTTAAGTCCAAGAAAGTGTTGGGAGAAGAAAATGTATAGTAAAGTTGCACATGATATTCTTCAAATATTTGTGCATGATATATTTAGTTATCGAATATATATATTTTATCCTATCCTTGATGACTTGTAAAAGGATAAAAGATGAAAAGTATCCTATTTTGGAACCAAAGTATGATAAGAATGTGAATAGTCAAAGACTACAAATGACTATATAAATCTATGCTTGTATTAAGAAGAAGAACCTTTTATTGAGATCAATATAGACTATTTGGTTATGGTTACCTGTTATATTTATTATTTTCCCCCTTGCATGTGATATTATGTGTAATGTTTGGATTAATTCTATATAAGTTATTCTAAATGCTCTGTAAACCTCAAAAAAATATTGGTTAATCTTAATTCCTATCTTACACATGATAATTCATCTCTACTATTCTTCTATTTTACTTGATAGATATGAATTCTTTATACTATCCTACACACTTTAATAAGTATCTATCCTCATCCTTGGAATGTTATATTGCATCAAGTAACACCAGTAACATGCATAAACTAATATGTATACAATTTTATCATGATTGGGAACACAAGATACTTCCCATATACTAGTAGATATGGAAAACCTTTGAGGTCCTATTTATACCTTATCCTATCTTCCCAGAGTGCATACTTTAGTAGGAGGTGCCACTCCCTTGGTTTATCTACTATTGACTTCTTGATTACATTTATAATTTTTTTATTGGTTGACTTAGCCAATCCATTCCCTTGTGAGTAATGATTTAAGGATAATTTAATTTTAATTTCATTATCATGGTCCCTCTCATTGAACTTAGCAGGTTGAATTATTGTGCCATTGTTAAAAACCAAAGAGATGGGAGTGCCAAACCTAGTTGTGATATGTTCTAGAAGAAAACTTATGACATCTTGGGCTATAGAGTTCTTGGTGGCTACTGCCTTAGTCCATTTAATGTATTAATCTATAGCAATAAGCACAAACTTGTACCCAACTAAGGAATTTGAATTTATAATGCTAATAAAGTCTAGGTCCCATTGGGAAAACAATATAGCTTTAATTACAAGCTATAGCAGTATGGATGCACATAATTTTATTTTGGATAAAACTTGGCATTTATAGCACATTCTCATGTCGGCCAATAATAACCCATTTTGAGTATTTATGTTCTATAGTATTACTAGATGGATGGCCATTACCTATCTTTTTATGGATATTTTTCAATATTTCTTGAGCTTCCTCACGTGACACACATCTTAGATAAATACCTTCATAATTATTTCTATATATCACTCATTTTTTTATCATGTAATGAGTAGCCTTAAGTCTTAAATCTCTTTTATTCTATCTTTTGAGTTCTTGTGGGCATGTTTTAGTGAGTAGGATTTTAATAATAATTTAATACCAATCCTCTTGGGATACCTATGTTTGGTAAATCTCTTTAATAGTAATGTGTAGGTCTAGTTCAATCATCGATTAAACTATGCCTTGTCCCCTAATGATCTTGGAAAGTTTGATTTCAATATCAAATTATTGTAATTTATTCATCCATTTACCTCTATGCTCCCCTAACTCATTATATTCAAGTGTGAGCTTAATATTATGGTTGAGTACTATGGTGATAGTCATATTATGGAGGATGTAGTGTCTAAACATTTTTTTCTACTTTGATGAGATATCCCCTTAATCCCCTTAATCCTATCTGGGTCAATGGTAATCCCATCCTTAATAATGATGTGGCCTAACATTTTGCCTTTGGTAATGCCAAATATTCTTTTCTTAAGGTTAAGTGCTACCCCAAACTTCCTTCACCTCTCAAAGATGAACTAAAGATGGTTGATATGATTAGCTGTATTTTTAAAAAAAATAGTGAGATAATCCATGTATATAATGATGCACTTCCCTATTAGTCCTTGGAATGCATGATCCATTTATCTTTGAAAATTCACTCTAGAATTGATCAACTCAAATGACATTTTATTATACACATAGGTTCCCCTCTTCATAGTAAATGTTGTTTTCATCATATCTTCTAATTCAACCAATACTTGATTGTAACCTAAAAATCCATCTAAGAAATACATCATCTCAAAGCCACTTATAGTTTGTATGGCCTCATATAAGGAGAGAAAAGGATAATTATCCTTTTTTTAAGATTTATTTATATTTTTTAAGTTGATGCAAAGTCTGATATCACCACTCTTTTTCCTGATTGAAACTAGATTGACCACCTAAGTCGAATGTCTAATAGGAAAGATAATCCTAGCAATTAGTAGATTTTCCACTTCCTTATGAATTAGTCATTCTAAGATAGGATTAACTAGCCTCTACATTTACCTAAATGGCTTATGATCAAGATTGAGTGGAATCATATGGGTGATTAATCTATGATTGAATACACTTAAGTAATCATAAGTCCATACAATTACATATTTATTCCTAATAATTAGTTCCTTGACTCTTTGCCTTTCTTCAGGTGTATAACTAAAGCTAATATTGATGAAGTGTGTATTAGTTTCATCACCAATGTTTTCTAAATTGAATTTTGATTAATTAACCTTCAACTTCCTCTATGATTTGGCATGTGGATCTATGTCGAAGGTCCTTTCTAGGGAGACCATTCTCTTTCAACTAGATGACACCTTATTCATCCAATTCTTCATGGAACCTATGTCTTATTTATTCATCATAAATTATTTGAGATTTAAATTATCCTAAATTTATCAAAAATAAATACTTTAAAATTTTGAATGTTGTCTGGAAATAAAGGACACGGTCCAAATTCAATGGATAAATTTTGTATTTTTGACTCCTATAATGGTGCCAAATTGGTTGTTTAAATAGCCAGTGAATTGGTGGTTCCATTCTAGTCACTCAAAATAGATACTATGTTCAAAGCTTTAAATGATTCAATCAAATCCCATGTTCTATGCTTTCACTTCTTTAAATATGACAATTCACACTGATATTTATTTATGAACTAGTTTACCATGAGTTCAAAATCTCTATATACCAATAATTCTTTGACATTATTTTTTAGGGAAAATTATAATCCTAGAATCAAGGCTTTGTACTCTGCTCTATTATTGGTGTATGGGAATTAAAGCCTATATGATTTCAATAGTTTCTCTCCTCATGGATTAAGTAACTCAATAACAACACCTGATCCTTACTTAGATATGGCTCCATAAAAATGGAGGGTCCATAATTGAGAAGGGCCCTAAAATTCTTCTGGTGATTCATGCTTCATAGTAAATGTATTAATTTCAAGAATAGGAGATTTATAAATAACCTCCTCATTGTTAGTATTGTATTCTATAATAGCATGCTTCATTCTTGGCATTTGATTGATTCTAACTTGGTTGGCTATGCCTCTCCATGACATATAAATGTGTGAAAAGTACACGAAAAGATATCCATTTAGTTTTTTTGACCAATATTTGCTCAATAATAGCCCATAACTTTAAATAATGTCCATTATAAAGATGTTGATAGTCATATGTACTCTAGTATCTGAAGGAACATGAATTATTACATCATTAAACTCTTCTAATATAGGCACTATTATTTTATCTAGATGTGACACAGTCCTCTTGGATAGTTTTGGTGTTAAACCAAGATGCTGACAAATAAAATTAGATATAATTATTGCTAAAGTTCTTGAATCTACCAATAAATTTTGTATATTATTTCCAAATGATTAAATGGTTATCTTGAAATGGGTAACTATAGGCTTGATTTTGTAGATAACATTTATGTTGGTTATCTTAGACTTTTTAGCAACATACTTCCCTATGATGGACTTCCATAAAAGTTCTTTATATTATATGATTTTTGCTAGTTCATGAAGAGTAATGTTGGCCCTAATTTTATTTATATCCTCAATAATATTGTATCCTCCTTTATTACGTTCCTCTATATGTTGAGGCTAATCATTGCCTTTAAGGATAGGAGGATTATTGTCATCCTTGGGATTTGGAGTGATAATCATATTATTAGGAGTATTATAATTAGTAAATGACTTATTATTCCTCAAATTATAATTATTCATGTTGAACTATTAGAATGCCTTCACTTTATTAGAATTATCCTTTGGGATATTGTCATATTTACTAGGAAAGGTGGACTCAAAGATCTCAAAGAACATAATTTAATTAGAAGTGATAGATTTATGAGGTAGATCTAGAGATTCATCATTTGATCTTTCTTGATCATATCTATAGAAGATTTTGAGGGTTACATATATTCTATATCATCTAATGATTTATGTTGATATGTATTATGGACCTTTCACCAATTGGGAAAAGCTATTTCCATGATACTAATCTCTAGAATCTTGTTGGATTATTGTTGGTTGCATTATTAGTGGGCATGTGAAAAGGCATACTATATCTTAGAAAGGAAGAATTTTGGTTATAATTATGAGTATTTGTATTTCCCATCTTTTATACATATTCAAGAAATCATTTCTCAACTTTTGAACCATTCTTTGTATAGAATCCAATTCATCTTTGTTAAAATTAGATTCCTAAGTGACTACTGCATTTATATGAGCTTGATGTTGATTTGTCTACTAGTTATTTCTTTGTGTATGATTATTCAAGAAATCATAGTTCTGATTTGTTTTTTTTTATGTCATGGGTGATAGAGTGTATAACTAATTCTGATTAAAGGTAGGATCATTTTGATTTCCACATAGAATTGTATTCAAAGATAGATGTCCATTATTGAATGTTTGGCCTCCTATATTTTGAGGGCTAAGTTGTGGGTTGAGTTGTTTATACATGTTGATATCTTATTGGAATGCCAAAGCTAGTGTATTGATAATAATAACTCTTCACAAAAACATGATAGTTATAAGATCCAAGGCCTTCTTTTATATTTTGAGCATTAGATTTTCATCCAGCTTATATGTGACATTAAATTGGGTGTGAATCTTCTATAATATTTCATTGAAAGCCTAGATGGAATCATTAGGATCCCTTGTCATACTATTAAAGAGATGATATACTAGACTTGGATTAGTTACCTCTCCAAATTGTCTAAGGAAACTACCTTGACACTCATCCCATGAGGTGATGGAATTTTACTATAAATTGAGATAACAATAAAAAGAATAATCTTGTAGAGTAAATGAAAAAATATTAAATGTAACATCCTCATGGATAACATTCACTAATCTCAACGTAGCCTTAAAATATTTAATATGTTCTTCATCCTTCCTCCCACTTAAGGGGGAGAAAGTAGGTAGATACTTCTCTAGATTTCTTGGTAGGTCATGTTGGTCCCTAAGGATAGTAATGGAATATATGATTAACCAAGGTTGGTCCATAGAAATATTGATAGGTAGGAAATTACTTATAATGGAAGGTGTTCGAGCGTGATGTATCTCAAGGATGGTAGGTATAGGTCTATGCCTCCTACAATTTGATAATGGTGAAACCAAAAGGCTGGATTGGGCCCTAGACCTTGTTAATCTCTTGGGTATATCTATAATTATGGGCCCCTAATTTACTAGGAAATCACATAAGTGTTCACTAATTATAATTTTAGATTTTTATTTCTATTGATGTGGGTTTTATGCACACCTCAGAGAGTTTTAAATGAGGTGACCTCTAACATTTTTGGATCTGTATGGAACTAGATTTCACTCTAGGGTATGAGTTCTAGGTATGTGGTTAAAACAACTAGGTGGTGTAATAATAGCTTCAGCCTATGGGTTGTTCAACTAAAATTATGGGTAGATACATGGATTTTAATAAAAAGGATTTATCACTAGGTGAGTTAGAGAAGTGGAATATTAATCTATGGTGGGTATATCTCAAAGAAACTTAAAAAAGAGGATGGATAAGGAATAAATAAGTTTCTCTATATTTAAAATGGAATTTCTCAGTGTGTCTCTTTGGTGGACAAATATCTTAAGAACTAGTGTTTGTTGTTTGAATATTTTTCACACTCATGAATACATATAGTTAGGAGTCTAGGTATTTATATATAGCATGTTTATTGGTCTCAATTTAAGGTTTCTCTTTTAAAATCTATTTGTGCATACCTTTATACAAAAGATTATAGCTTGGACCAAGAATTTGACTAGGGTAGATGTAGCTCACACCTAAAATACTAGATCAAACATGACACTTCTACACACATTAGATTATTGATTAAACTTATGCTAAATATGTAAATCAATGAAACATATCAATATTAAATAGTTTTTGCACATCTAAGACTAAAAATAATTAACATAATAGTCAGATTCATCCATAGCATTGGCACACATTAGAATTACTAAATAAAGTACAAATAAAGAAACTTAAAATTCATTAACATCAAAAGAGAATAATAAAGAACAAACAAAATTTCATGATAATAAAATCCTTAATTTCTTCTTGTATTTCATTCAAAAATTCAACCCTTTTAAAATATGGTTCTACAAGTATATATATAGATCTTGGGGAAGGGGTCACCTCATCCTCCAAGATTAGAACACTTAACTTACATCTAAAAAGACTATAAGATAAGTCTTAGTTAAATATTGATGTGTTAAAGATATTTAGTTATGCAATGCATGCATTCTACCAAAATAATAAATTAATTACAACATATATGGAACTAGGACTTAACTATTTAATTTTGATTGTTACATGCAAAATCTAAAAAATTAGCCATTATCTAAATTGGCTCTTACTTGATGATCTCAAAAATATCATAATAAATATGGTAGTACTAGTGGTTGATGATGTAGTAACTAGAGTTTCACTTGAAGATGCACTAGCTGATTGAATAGAGGTTACCATGAGAATAGTAGTATGAGGGGGTGCTGACATGGCTATTATTGTTGGCATTGTAAGTGAAGTTGGTTTAGTGGATCTAGTAGGTGCCATTTTTTGATTTTTTTTCTTAGTTGAATTCAATTCCTTGTAGTGTTTATATGACTTAGTTTTTTAGACACCTGAATCTAGCCACCAGTAACCTCCAACCAGGTTTTTGACCAATTTCCACAAAAATGCACAATTTGGCCTAAAAACAGTAAAAAAACATTAAATTAGTTAAAATTGATATATTAAAGTGCTGATTTTGACTAGAGTATAATTTGGGTAATGTAATTTATGGGCTGGCTAATTTTGATCAGATCATTTCAAGTCAAAATGCCAATTATGCACCTAGGTGATCTAGATTGCTCTTTTCTATCAAATCTATTACATGAGACATGTGCCTTTGTTATTTTGTGTTGGAAACATCCTAAATGGTAAAATGGTTCTAATTCATCTAACATCAACTTCTAATTTTAATCTAGTCAAATTTTGAGTAAATAACAAGACATTTTGACCAATTTGATTAATTTATGCACTAAATAGCCAAGATTTGCACCAAATTACCTAATCATGCTTAAGGATAATTAAACCAAATCAAGGTCTTAAGTTAATTTTCCATGGATATTTTTGAATACTTATTTTTAGAAATGAATATTGAATATCTGCATCATCAAAGTGACATCATTTCTTGGGAAGACATCCCTAGGCCATAAATGCCACAGATATTAGGATTCATGCCTCATTAAGACCCTGCATGCCTAGTTAATACCCCTATATCCAAAATATTTATGAGACTATTTATGAATTTTATTTACATAATTGAATCACTCCTTAGCCACACATCTCCATCTTGAGATGGATGTTTCAGGTTGATTCTAGCCATTTTCCAAAATCTATAAATAGGAGGCCTTGCCTATTGAATTCTAAGATCTCACATGACAAAGTTATAATGCTAAATTGATTCCAAATATTCATGAAAATTATTTTTATAATCCCCAAATATTGATCCATGTGAAGCTAAATACATAAGGTTCCAAGCAGTGATGGAGGTAGGCAAGTTTCCATTGATGCAAACTTCATGAGCACAAACTGAGCAAGCTACTACAACAAGCATTTTTGAGCATACAAAGAAGGTAAAAGAAGGTTTCTTTAGTATTTTAGTTGTGTGTTTCATTTATTTTTATTTATCTAAGCTCTCCCTAGCAACTAAGCCAAGAGATGTATTCTAGTTAGTTTGTTTTTTTCAATTTGTTTTCATTTTATGACTAACACAATACTAATCACCTCTCTTGAGTCAAATTCCTAGTTCATAAGTGTTTTGTGCTTGGATTAGATTCATATCCAATAGGTGTGGTATAGCCACCCTATTTGTATTCCCCATTATATTTTTATGTTGTGCCTTAGTAACTCTTAATCTAACCCTAAAAATTTCTACCTCTATCACCTTCTTCTTGTTTTTCTTAATTTGGCCTTAACGTCTTCTAGGCTCAAACTTTATAGACTCTACTTGAAGTTTTTTGAGGTTTATTTAATAATTTGATTGAGTGAAACATGATTCATCAAACTACCTCTATTATATTAAATTGTATCCAATTCCATTCCTTTCAAAATTTACTTGGCCTCTTTCTCATGCTCATCCAACTTATTCACTAAAGCCTCAAATGATAATACCTGATCTCAAGCCTTTTATGTTGTTATCAATGCTAAATTAAAATAATTTGATGCCTCTAATGGGTTCATCAAATCCAAATGGATAAATTCCTTATTATGGGTATATGTCACTATGAAATTCAACTTATTGTCATCATATTTGTGGCTTGTAAATAATGTGGTTATGTTATTGAGATGAGAAGCCAAACAAAATCTGAAATAATGAATAAAATTAATAATTTCATATAACCTAAGAGCTTCATCTTACACATCTTTCTCAATGCCTTGAGTAATTTGAATAACTTTTTATTAATCTCTAAGTGTTTCCAAATATTCTTTGATTTTCTATCTAGCCATTTTGTTCCCTTCATATATGGAAATGATAACTTCTATGTGGGTTTTCATATAAGAATTAAGGTCCTCAATATAAGGGGACTAACCCTTTTTCCTATTTAGCCTCATGCTTAGGGAGTATACTTCTTCCTTCTGTTCCATTATTAAGGTTATGCCTAAATTATCTTCAATTTTCCTCTTCCTCACCCTTTATCTTGATGCAATAGCTTTATCAAACAATAAGCTCACCATTGGTAGTTCTATTATCTTAAAATTGGGCCTTTTAGAGGTTGAGGCTCCTAATTATTTATCCCAATCTAGAAAAGTGAACTTTGAGGGATCCAAGGGATCGGATTCTACTTATCCATGTTCCTCATCTTCTTACTCAGTTTATGTGGAAGGATTAGAAATTTTTGTCTAAATGATCTTTGACCAGTCTATGTTTCCATACTATGGCATTAGATGGACAACAAATATTGGCTACATCCTAGGTTCCCTCTTAGTATTAACTACTATGGTTATTATGTAGGGAGTGGAAGAAGACAAGGGTGAACTCAATTGGGTAGAAGGAGATATAGTTGAAGTGATGGATTTGGAAATGGTTAGAATGGATAAACCTAGTGTTGATGGTTTGGACATTAATGGAATTGAAACTATAGAAGTGTAGGGTAGAGTAGGTGAAGTGGTTGTGGGTAGGTTCATAGAAAGGTCTAGGAGAAGTAAAACTATAGAGAGTAGCTACTAGGGAATGAATGTCAGAACTACTAGCCCAAGGTTGTTAGAAATTATAAATAAGAAAAGGGGAAAAAAATAAAGGATCTATGAGCAAAGGACCCTTATCAAATGGTTTTCTATGATAGGTGCCTTAGCTTATTGAGTTCAACATACACCCATTTTTGAAAAATGAGGACACTAGTTTCAAAAATTCCAAATTTGTGCTATGAAGTGAAAATTACACTTAATCAAAGTGAACTATTTGAATATCATCCACACCATTGGATTAATTGACATGTTTTCACATAAAAATTGTTTTATTTCATTAAAGATTTCTATCAATTGCTTCATGTTTTTCTAATTTTCAAGTTTAATGGAGTCTCATTGGTGTGAACAGTGTTTAGGGTTTTGTACTTTAATGTTAATCTGACCCCTCTTTATTAACCATTAGTTTTCAATTGATTAATTGAATCCATGTTTGAATATCCAAATAACCTTAGTCTAATTATTTTATCCTAAGTTTTTTGAATTAAATTTAAATTTACATAAGATTAAAATTTACATGGGAGCACTTTATTATATTTTAAACTTAGTTTAAATTTTATCCTAAAGTTTAATCATGTTTATTAACATGACTAAAACCTTAGTCTAAAATTTTATCCTAAGTCTCTTTATATTACCCAAGCCCTTAGTTCATTTTCATTGTTTTCAAGAATGAATTGACATGAGGATGCCAAGTGTTAATATCCAAATAGATCAAGTCAAAGATCAACAATATGTAGGTGCTCACCTAGGTCAAATTGTCAAAGCTTTTGATACAAAATTTAAGAGTGATAAGTTCCATGATCTTAGATACAACACAAAGATATAACATTGAGTGAAGAGTCAATAAGTAAAGTATGTTGAGAACAAATGAGAGAGTGACAAAGGTCATGAGAGTGTTTAACCTATTTATAAGGAAATGAAGATCAATGACATGTGTTTGACTATGCATGAATGAAGCTAAACTTTTTAAAGAGCCTAAAATGAATGCATTAGTGTCACATGTCACAACCATGATGAATTGAATGGAGATTGGCCAATCATATTGAATCTCCTATATCAAGATCTATGGTGAGTGAAGAGTCCATAATTCAAAGGGCATAGACTACATGAGAAGATTCCACATAGCATAAGAGCATTCCATCAAGTTTGTAAAGTATGTAAATATTATATGGAGCTACCAAGTGGTAAAATATTTAAATATTGAAAATAAATCAATGGAACATGATGAATATAAATGTAAGAGGCTCCATAAAAGATCAAAATTACAAAGCTAATCAAGCCTCAAGATTTCATGTGAAGGTGACACATGTCAAAGAGTGATAAACATTCATGTTTTAAAAATTAGTGAACAATGTAACACATTGATTCCACATAGGAAAAACACATCATATTTGGATATCTTATATACCCAAACACATGGAAGGTATAAATGTGCAATACAAACTAAATATAAGGCATGAAAACTCAAATTTCAAACTTGATTTTTGTCATTTGAGCTCTGTGTAAACCTTTAAAAAATCCCTAAAGTTTACAAATTTCCCTAATTATCTCTAATTTCATTATGATTGAGTTGAGAGAGTTAGATTATTGTCTGTAATTGTATAATTTGATCAATGGTGACCCATAAGCATGTTCCAAAGGAAGATGTTGAGCTATATTTGATAATAGATGCTGAAGGTAGGGTGTTTAAGGACACTGAGTTCATAGCTGCTATGTTAAAAATAGGTGATAATAATTGGTCTAAATTGTTCTACATAATTAAAAAATATCTATATATCACTAGGTAATAAGAGAAACACCTCTTTATAAAGAGGCTCTATGATAATATTGTCTGAATACATATGACTAGACTTCATTATGTAGCTATGAAACTAGAGATACTTCATTGCATTAATATTCTCACTCCAATTTTTTAGGAAGCTAAAATAGACCAAGGCATGATAATTAATGAACATACTCATAGGAAAGTGGCTTATACAATTTTTATTTCATTTGAGTCCTATTAAAAATTTCCCAAACCCCATATTGACCTAGCTTCTATCAATTCCTGGGATAAAGAGCATTATTTGATGGACACCCTAGATATGTGGTTAGATTTTTGTAACCGAGTCTTTTCAAATCCCAATAAGAGAATCATTGTCAATTAGTTTATAATTGAAATTAGGATGATAATGACAATGTTTCATAAATTGTGCAGATGTACAACCATAACATATGTAGATCCCTTGTGGGTCCCCATGGTTTACTTCATTATTGAAAGGGAAATTGTTCCTCCACTAGGTGAGATAATTACATTATCATCTCTTTGAGAAGATAAATCTATGAAATTAGGCATAAGAAGAAGACTCAATTTTATATGATGTACTACTTCATAGATTCCTTATATAAAACTACATATTCCTAATTAGAGGGAATGGTCACCAAATTGAACCCATACCATTTATCAATACTATTCTGAATTGAACATCTTTAAATATAGAGACCACATTCAATTTATTTGTGATTATATCTACCCTACCCTAAGTGAAGATATAACTAACATTATCATGGAAATATCAATCCCTATAATAAATAAATCTATTTAAATAATGGGAGACATATGGTTTTATCCTGACTATACAGTCACAAGGATTTAAGGGTCTCGTAATTCTCTTCTCAAGTTAGTAGTTCATATTCCTGATAAGCCAGTAGAATAAGAGGTGGCCTACCAATTATTCTATGGCATATATGACCAAAATAAAAGGACTTATTTATAACTTCCTTATGAATATTGGTAAGACTACCTTTAAACAATGGGATCACATTGAGGTAACATGAAAGCATAGATCATCTTTCAATCTATAAATTGATGAAATTAGATAATGAGAACCTTATGTATGGGTTAAAGAGCATTTGAAACTCAAGGGGATTCTAAATGTGCCCTATAAATAAGATACTATCAAATTTGACACTATATAAACCAAGGCATCCTCCTACTTTTAAGTAACTAAGAGATTGAAAGAGCACAACATTAGACCTAAATCCAAACTAGATAGAGATACAATGGTTGATAATAGGTGGAAACTAGCCCTCAAACAATATCATTTTATTAGTTGTGAATAATCCAAGCTCTCATTAGTAAAATTTTCAATAGAACCTAGGCCTATATAGCATAGGCCTAAGGAGAAAAGGCTAGATGAAATAACTTCTAGTTCATCATCTGATGAACCTCCCAAAGTAGTAGAGCAAGTGTCACCTCAAGGAGCGGTTCATATAATAGCTATAGATCCTCAAGAGTCAGTTGAGGATGCATTAAACATGTTATCCATGACATATACAAATTTATATGAAGAATCAAGTGTTGAAGAAGTCTAGAAGGGAAAGGATAAAGTATTAAACTTGGTTCTTATTGATACTCCTAAAAGGAAAGATAAGACAACCATTGTATCAAAAGCAAAAAAAATCAAAGTGACTATTAATCCTCCATTCGGTGATATTAACTTTTTTAGTCAAGAGAACATCATTTATGGTCCACCCATTCTTAAATGGTTCATTTATGAACCTCAATTGGATAAGTTTCCTACCTACCATCCATGGGCTATAGTAAAAGCCACTAAAGTCTCTATATAGTAAGAAATGAAACCATGGATAGTTGTTTTATAAGAAGAAGAAGCAAGAAGATTGGACATTCTAAGTCAGCCAGTAGGCCAATCACAAATGGAGGTCCAAAGCCTACATGTGACCCAATATTTAGTTGGAGTCAAGTTTGATCCAGAGACTGTTGGCTTGCAGAGAGTGATAGAGAAAATGGTCATCATAGGAGGTGAATAAATTATGTATGAAAAGATGGATCCATTGACTAATTTGACTTAGAAACAAGGATAGAGGTCTAGTGAGGATACTATATTTGAATAATATGTCTTAGAAATAGCTCAAGCATAGTCAGATCAATTATAAGCTATTATCAAAGGGATAAAGTAATAGAAGAAGAACTTAGAAGAATAGTTTATTTTTATATTCTAGGAGATATGGTCAACCAGTTTGAAACAACTATGTATGATCTATTCATCTCCTTGAAGGCAGTAAAGTCCAAGTAAGACTTGGTAAAAAAATAGGGTACTTTGGTTGTGAACCAAGTAAGACAATGATAGGATATAAATAATAAGGTGAAGGATTTTATCAATATTTTAATAGAATATATAATTATTGAATTTAAAATAGTCATCCTATCCCATTTAAGTATGGCTATGGAAATATTGATAGATAAGATTAGGGCTTTGAAAAAATGGTCTAAGGAAATGGGAGATATTTCTAATGATTTTAAGAAATTGGAAAATAAAATGATGCATATACTCAAGAGCTTGATCAAATATCCCACGACAGTCAACCCTATTATCCTAATATGAGATGAGGAGTTCAAACATAGAGATACTTAGTTCATGCAGGAAGTGAAGAATCAAAGCCAAGGAAAAACATAGGTAGATAACAAATGAATCTTGGACATGATCTTGTATATAGAAGAGAATATTGGTGATGCAAGGAGCATCAAGGAAGATTTAGAGAGGGTTAAAAAGGACTTCAAGGGCCTAGAGGATCATGAAAAGGAAATTTTCATGGAGCCAATCATCAACCTCAGGCTGATTGATGAGAAACATAATGAATCAATGAAGATCCCACATTATAAACAAAGGATTGTAACAACAATTGATTGTCAAATTCTAATTTGTTGACTTAGAATATTCTCTTGTATAGGAACATGTATATCATTTTGAAAAAATAATGTTATTTTTATAAACATCATGTACATATTGTAAAGTGCATGGCTTATAGGTCAGTCCATTTAGAAAGTGTCTATTTATAGAAGGATGTAAAAGGACAATTATCCTTAATACTTGTATAATTATCATTTGATATGACTGACCGACATAACTCCTTAGTCTTCTATAAAAGGGGTATTGTCATTTTTTAATAGGATGGATTTTTTTAGAAAATAATATTTGTAAACTTGGAGTAATTAATATAGGCAAGGAATTCTACAAAGATTGTCTAATATTTGTTTGTGTTTTTATTATTATGGCTACTCTCTCAATTATCTATTTGGATGTTTAGATTTTAATTATTTCTATGGATTATAGATGTGCATATATAAATTTAGAGTTGTTAATTTGTGATTATTCTATATTGATTGAAGTATTTTAATTTCATTTCATTTTCCTTACTTTATTTAAAGATGTTCTAATGCAATTTTCCTATGGAATTAAATCTATAAAATCAACTTGATTTCTTATCTACATTGTTTCACCTTTCCTTAGACATTTACCTAGTACATGGTAGGATTTGTGCTTTAACTATTTCACATCATGTATTAGTTTGAATGTATGTCTTGATTAAATCTAAACTTTGTCACAATGTCTGGACTGAAAATCAAAACACCTTCTTTCTACCCTACCCTTCTTTTTTCTTAGTTTTTTGATCTAATCACTTCAATTTAGCTTTTCATTATAAATATACATACTAAATTATGTTTTAAACTTATGTTTTGATCATTGTTCACTATATTTTTCTTAGATTATCTTCATGTTCACAAGCTAGATTTTAGACCAAGGTTGCCCCCAACAACCAGTTATATTATCATTTTGTAATAAAATTATATTACTTTGGTGTCATTACACCAAAGATATTACAAATATCACAACCAACTACTCATGAAATATAGTATTTGAATCCAAAAAAGAAAGTGTTTTTCAACACTTTGTAAACCCTATGATATACTTTTAGGCATCAACAAATAGTTTTCACTAGCATTAGGCATCAACAAATAGGTTTCACTGGCACTAGAAGGAGGGCCTTTAGTTAAATCTTTGTGAATTTCTAGTATCTTTGATAATTTTGGTGAATTTTGTTCAAATATTAGTGGATCCTTTGCATATTTGTGTTGTTCTTAGATAAATTTTGTAAATATCATTAACATTCATGGTTGTAAAACAACCTTTAGGCATATTTTGTCAAAGATAGTTATTATTTGAATATTTATGATAAACTGTGGTCAAGGTAGTCTAATCTTTGTGAATACAAATATTTTGAGGTTAGTGATAGTATTTTTGTTCAAACATTGATTGATTCTTTTAAAATTTAGGTTTATCTGAGATTAGAAATGTAAATATCACTCATAGTCACAAAATTGGATACATATTTGAGGTAATATAGTTAAATATTGTTGTCTTTTATCACTTTATATATGAATTTGTGAAAAATTTGCTTAACATGCCAGTCTGATCATTTTTCTTTGTAAAGTTAAGGTTTACACATCATACTTTGAACATGATTCAAATCTTACAGGAGAAAATTACCAAGAATTAAGACTAGATCACATTTACAGACAAGACTTCCACTTATTTCATTAGAAGTTCATAAGAAATAAAGAGCAGATAAAGGTAAATGTAGGATCTCTAAGTCTCATCCTACTTTACATGCACATGGTACTCCTATGTTCAACCCTTATCAAGGTATGCCTTAGATAGGAGGATCTTCTATCAATGTGCCTGGTATAGTACATGATTTGCCTTGAAATCTTAAGAAATATTTACCTTCTTTTAGTCCTACTAATGTTGTGATAGATAAATAACATATCAAAAGCTTCAAGGTTACTTTAAGATTTTTGACCATTGTTCATGAAGATGTTGCTTGTAGATTGTTTCCATTTACATGTAGAGATGCAGCATATGAATGGTTTATTAACCTTTTTTAAAACTAAATTATTAGTTGGAACATTTTTAATGATTATTTCATTGATCAATTTGGTAAGATCATTGGTCCATGTGTCCTTTATCAACAATTCACCACTATCAAGAGAAATGCAAATAAGACCATAATAGATTTTAATGCTAGATTATAGAAGATGTTCAGTAGGACTATAGCTCCATATAGACCTGGTGTAGCTTTAGATATATATATATATATATATATACACACACACACACACACACATATATATACATAATATATATATATATATACATACTATATGTATATATATATGTATATATATGTATATATATATATGTGTGTGTGTGTGTGTGTGTGTATATATATATATGTATATATATATATATATATATATGTATATGTGTGTGTGTGTGTGTGTGTGTATATATATATATATATATAAAGATGTAGATCCCATGAATTTTATGTTTCTTAAAAGTTATGCAAATGTCAATGACACATTAGCCTTGGCCTATGTTGAAGATATGTTAATTAATGAATAGATGTAACCCCAAGGTCAAATGGCATATGTTATTCTAAATTTTAATCCAAATTTTCCCATGTTGAATTTCATTCAAAATACCAATAAAAATAAACTTGATTTGAATAAAAAACTAATTTTAAATCAATTACCCTTATGTCATGCTCATCTTGGTCAAGACCTAGGATCATTCAATAACACTGCAAGTGGATATCATCCATAGGATCAAAGATCTTTTGTAACAACATCCAATTATAATACTCAAGTTCATAACTTAGAGGCACCTAAAAATGAGAATAACTTCATCTTCAAAATGGTTCAAAAATTAAGTAATGAATTTCTTTAGTTACAAAAATAAGAAGGCAATACTAGGGAAACTTCTCACATGAATTACTATTATCAAAGGTTTAATAGAACTTTAAATGAGTTTCAATAAAAAATAAATAAAATCAATAACTAGAGTCATCTTAAAATAAAAACATGCCTAAAATGAACATGTGTGATGTAGTTTTAGCTTAATATTTTAGAGTTCATAGCACTTCAAGTCATGGTGAACTAGATTGCATTAATTATTTTGAAGGTTTTAAAAAATAATTGGATAATTTTGAAGTTGTTCCTAATAAAGATAATGTTGTAGGTACATCTAGTCCTTCAAAGTCATCTAAGTCTGTTGATACAACTCTCATGGTGGAGACATTTGATTTTCCATTCTAAGATGAGAATGAACATGAGGATACTCCTAAATATATTCATGATTTTCAATAGTATCTAAATAATAATTATCCTCTAATGAATATAAATCATAAGAAACCATTCAAAATTTTAACCCCACCAAATGTCATTGATACTCCTGATCCTATAGCTGACAAAAATATAGAACCTCTAAATAGAAGTACCTCTAGAAATAATGTTGATGCATCTGGTTCTTCTACTAGAGGTGGATATAATATAATTGAGGCTATGAAAAATATTAAAGGTAACATCACATTACATGATTTGACTCAAATTACTAAACAAAGGGACTTGTTAGAATATTTATTCAAGAAACCTAGTAAATCACAAAAGGCTGCAAATGCTAATATAGTAATGTATAAGAACAAAGTAGAGGTTCCACCTTTATTGCTAATAATTAGAGCATTTAGTAAAAACTTAAATAATTGTTTGTTAGATTCAATTGTTTATGGTGATTATAAACTAGTAGTTCATCAAGTTAAGAGCAAATACCAATGAAAATTTTCTTATCTTAAGAAATACAATTTTAGATTTTGTTGACCTAATTAAATACTTTGATGATTTTAACATTGTTTCCATTCCTAGAGAAGAGAACAAGTTTGATGATGATCTAGCCTTAGATACAACCAATCTTATGTCAAATCAAAGTTCTAAGTTGGAAAACCTTACCATTGAATTTATATCATGTCACTTAGTTCCTGATAATGACAACCATTTGTAAGTATTTAGTGATGAGTAGTAGATCATAGATTTCATGAACAAATTAGGAGTATTTGAGTCTCATATAATTGACGAGGTAAATCAAAATACTCTTGAAGATGAAAAGATTGGTGAAAATATCATTTAATTTAATGGTAGTAAGAGTCCCAAAGGCATGATTACCTTAGAGAGACTATTTGACATGGACAAATTAGCTAAAAATCTTAAGATTAACTAAGAGAATGGAAAAGATTACAACATAGTTGATCTAGGAATATTAGGTTAACCTTAGTTGGTAAACATTGGTATGACCTATATGAGCATAGAATATAGAAGATCTAAATATATGTTGACCAAATACAAATATGTTATAGCATGGTACTATGAAGACTTAAATATCTTTGATCTTAGAGTCATTACCCACACCATACCATTAAAAGAATCTTGTAAACCTTTTAGGTAGAAATAAAGACCAGTTAACTCTATCTTGGAACCATTAATCTACAAAGAGGAAATAATTTATTAGATGAAAAAATAGATTAAGACTTAAATATCTTTGATCCTAGAGTCATTACCCACAACATACCATTAAAATAATCTTGTAAACCCTTTAGGTAGAAATAAAGACCAGTTAACCCTATCTTCGAACCATTAATCTACAAAGAGGAAAATAATTTATTAGATGAAAAAATAGATTTTCCCATTAGATACTCTACCTAGGTTATTAATTTAGTACCAGTGAGAAATAATAATGGAGAAATTAAATTGTCCATAGACTTTAGAAATTTGAACATATCTTCAGAAAAGGATAACAATCCTCTACCTTCTCTTGACAAAGTCATTCAAATTTTTAGTTTTTTTACTATGATGTATTTGTTAGATCATTTTTTAGGTTATAATCAAGAGCATGAGAAGAAGGAGGACATAATGAATAATGTACTCATTACAAAGTGGGACACTTTTGCCTACAAAATAATGCCATTTATACTCATTAATGTAGGAGTAAATTTTCAAATATATATGGACCATGATTTTCAATGTCTCATGGGTAAGTGAATTATTACATATATAGATGATCTAACTATGTTTTATAAAAATAGGGAAGATCACATTATGCACTTGTGATAAGTATTTGAACATTGTAGAAGGTATGGAAATTCCCTTAATCCAAAGAAAAATATTTTCTATGTTACTGAAGGGAAAGTTTTAGGAAATGTTGTAACCAAGGATGGGATTTTTATAGATATTGATAGAGTTAATACCATATCCAAAATATAACCCCCTAATATTAGAAAATAATTAAAGTCTTTCTTTGGGAAAATGAATTTTGTGAGAAAGTTCATTTTTGGTTTTGTATAAATTGTGAAGCCATTAAATGACATGTTGAAGAAAGATGCAAAGGTCATTTGGAATTAAGAGATAAAGAAAGATTTCAAGGACATTAAAGAAGTAATTAGGTAGGCACTAGTGTTAATAAGTCCTGATTTCACTAAATATTTTTGTCTTTATTCTTTTACTTTTGATCATACCATAGCTATTTTTCAAACTCATAAAATAGATAAAATTGACCATCATATTGCATTTATGAGCAATAATGTTAATAATGTTGAGTTAAATTATTCTTTGATTTTAAAATAAGAATTTGCTTTAGTCAAGGTAGTTAAAAAATTTAGACACTATATTCTTAGGAATAAAGTGCATGCAATATTACTAGAGCCTACCACTAAATTTATGATTAGTCAATCTGAACTAGAAGAGAAAAGAGGCTAGTGAATGTCTATACTTCAATATTATGATCTTGAGCTGAACAATTTTAAATTGGTAAGGTGTTAAAGATTGATTCAATTAATTTATAACACCAATCCTAAGCTAAGTGTCATGCAAGTGGATCAATAATAATTTTAACCCAATGATTGGTATTATTCAATTTTTCATTTTATAATCAATGGTTCTTGTCTTGTAGGATTGAGTAGAGATCAAAAAAGAGATTTGAGGCTCAAGGTAACACATTTATTGATCAAGAATGGAGTACTCTTTATAAATAACTATGAAGGTATCTAATTAAGGTGTGTTTTGATGAGTGTCATTTAACTCCTCATTTAATCAATATTCAATTGATGCCTTATCAACTAGGTCTAGTGTCCAAAGCTATCTATAGTAAGGTATGGGATGATAGATCTAGAAGGCTACTTGTTGGGGTGTTTGATTGTCCTATTCTAATTTTGACTAGAGAAAGAAATGTGTCATAAACAATGTGATTCTCTATTTTACTTAAAAGGAAGAAATCAAATCAATCCACTCTTTTTCTAAAAGTAAAAGATCACATTCATATTTACATTTGCATGGAAAGTAAAATCACACTTCTTCACTAACAAAACAAAATTTGTTTCACACGTTTGCTTTAAAGGAAACCACACATTTCTTAGAAGGAAATAACTTTGAAATAAGAAAATGCTTTTTTTAAATTGTGAATTTATTTTGATGTTTTTATGAGTAACAAAATTCTAATTAATTATAACAACAAATTAGTAAAACATAACATAAATACTATACACAGTTCCTAGTTCCAAGGAGAGTGGGCCTTTGCTCCTCTCAAACTCAAGAACAAAGATTAATCAGTACTGGGAACTAAATTATTAATTTATAAAAATGAAATGATTACAATCTAGGTGAAACCTATAATATGCTTGTATAAATCTTTTCCTCTATTATCTGCTCTTTATCATCTGATATCTAATAATATAATATATGAAAATCTTACATTTTATACTAATATAATCAAATCAAAATAGTATGCAAAGGAATAGGATTCCTTGGTCGATCCATTCATCCAAATATAGTAGATTGGATTTCTAAGAGATCCAATTATTCTAATAAAATAGATATCCTATCCTATAATAGTCTGAAGATCAAATATATTTACAACTTTATCAAAACCAAATCCTAAAAATTAACAGGCAGTTATTTTCCTTATTTGATTCCAGCTGGAATGATTCTCACTTATCCTATTTGGCTACTGACTTCCCCATTTGTAGCTTTGTCCTTACACAATTCTCAGAAATGACCTTGCAAAGTTGGTAGAAATGAACCTACAGATTCTGTAGAAGCAAGAGTGTGGAGTCCATAGAAACAAGCATGTGGAGTCCATAAAAACAAAATTGTGGAGTTTGTAGAATCAAGCCTGTAGAGTCCATAGAAGTGAGCTTTTGGAGTTTGTAAAACCAAGCTTATGGAGTTCATAGTTATGTTGGATGAAGATCAAAATCGCACATTCACTTTAATTTTCTTGTGTCTTTTTCTTTAGCATTCTTCACAACAAAAATCACTAAAACATGTTATGTATTAGACATTAATGATAAAGTAAAGGCTCAGTCTTTGGTTCAATATAAACAAGACAAATATCTATTTTCCATGTAATAGCTATTTAACAATCTAATATTTGCATAAGATAATATCCTTAGAGAGATCAATTGAAGGAAATAATATGTCAATGAGGAGCCATATTCTGAGCTCATCATCTCCCCCAAGTTTAACCTTTTGCAAGTCCCATTGTAAACATTTATTGGCATTCATAGCTATGTCATCTACTTTCCACACTCTGACTCAAGTCATATTCATCAAATTCATCTATTATATGTCTATATGAATTTTTGGTAAATGCCTAATGTATTTGAGTCATTTTCTTCCATATATTGAATTACTCCTCTAATTGTGGGGCCAAACTCTACCATCATGGAATAGGTATGATCAGCAAAGGGGTTTTATATCTCATGCCAATCCATTTTTGCTCTCCCCCAAAGTTTATTACCTCTATTAAGATTTCTAAAATTTAGGATGCTCTCCTCATACTCCATCTTAAGTTATTTGGGGACATGACTTCTCATCTTTAAAGAAGCACTGAAATTTGGTCCCATCTATTTACACTTGTAGCCACCACTGAATCAAAACTTTGTCTTGAAAATAAATCAAAAGAAATAGCACAATCGTATAAAGCTTTTAAATAATTTGTTTTAACTTAATCATCTAACAAAGCATAGTTAAAATTCTATTTGATCAATCTGGGAATAGGAAAGGCTAGTATGACACACAATCCTGTAGTCTTTGCATGATTTGTATAGTCCTCAAATCTACCTTTCCATGCTATTTGATTTTTGAATGTAGAATGTAATGCTCTCAATTTAACTTCTCCTACATGAGGATTTATCAAAAACTTATTTTTCTCATGATCTTCTAAAATCAATTCATGAAAATAAAATTCACAAAGTAAATCCTGTTGATCAGGTTCAACACTATAGAAAATTTCTAAAAATGCTATTGACTACAAAATTTTTTAAGGAAAATAACAAGATATAGAAGCTACCATCTGTAAAAAATTTTAAATAAAAACAAACTATATGCAGGAGAAGGATTCCTACATGCCAAAAGAGTTTCCCCTAATTTTCATGCATCCTACAAATTTTCTTCTAACTCTTGGACTTTAGCTTATAATTCTTTCTTTTCATTTTCTAAGAGTTCGTTTAAAAAATTTGCATCTTTGTTTTTTTGTTTAAGTGTAGAATATTCTTCTTCAATTTGACGTAGTATTTATAAGGAAGGAATACCTAGATCACTTATTTGACAACCATGGTCAATAAATACCTTAAGAGGAGAAGGTACAACAATAGGTGCTTCAGAAGAGTTTATCAAACTCTAGAATCTCCTATTTTCCTTTAGATTTACTACATATATCCAAAGATCTATTTGTTTATTTTCATGTTCTTATATTATTTCCTCTAATCTATGAACTTCTATTGTATGATCAGCAGATGTTGTATCTAATTTATGCACCAATAATGAGTGGAGATGATCTTTGTTTTATAATTGACTAATCAAGTCAACAATTTCAGTTGTTTGTTGTTGTTAAAGAGCTTGAGCTTAAGAAAGCTACAAAGTTAATTATAGAATAGGATAATTTAGATTAGATGATTTTCCTTTCTCATTAGTACATATAGTTTTCCCTTTGTCCATTGTAGATTTAGTAGGAATAGGTGGTTTTTACACCATATTTGATTCATCTATTGTGTGTGGCTCTTCCTCTAGAATTAGCTCCTCCATTATATGTAGCTTCTTATTCATCTTCATCTATCAGAATGAGCCTCCTCCTTCTTTTAGTTACTCTTTGAGCTACACTTGGTTAGATTTCCTTCTCAACCACCAAACCCTTGGTCTTCTCAAGAACCTTCTATCTCAATTTTCTTCTCCTTGATAAGGGAACTAGCTATACTATAGACTCATGAGGTTCTTGTGGGGACCTTGAAACTTCAAGGTTTTGATACCTTGTGATTCTTCTTCTTGAAGAAGAAGGATTTTTCGTTGGGATTACAGTTTGAGATTTTTTTCTTGGTGTTGTTTTCTCAACTAATGTAGTAGGTGGAGATGAGTGTTCCTATGGTACATTTGGGGTTTTTTGTGTAGGTATATTTGGAATTTGATGTGCTAGACTATTCTAAAATTCCTCCTAAACCTCTTGTCATTGCTGAATGAAGTGATGTTGGATAATGAGATGAATAAGGCCATGATGCCTAATATCAGCATTAGGGGTTGTATACATAACTTGAAGAGCACCATATAAGAAGTATGGGAGAATAATTTTGTACTGAGGGTTTTGTCTCCCATGCTTAAGATGTATTAACATTTCCATGGTGTCTCCCCCTAAAAGATTGTGTTTCCCTTCACAAATGATATACTTGAGTACCCACTTGGCAATAGATTTCTAAGGTTTAGGAAGTGAATTTATACTAATCCCTTTTGATTTTCCCTTAGATTCTAATAGACATGAAGTTCCAATATTCTCATTACCATTAAACTGACTTATTAAATCACTAAATGAAATTCTTCCTATATCTCTCATTCCCTCTTTTGAAACTTTTAGAATTTGGATTATAACTTGAGTTGTAATAGGTATAACAATGCCTTTCACAATTGAAAATTTAGGGGTGAGATTAGTGATGAATTCACTTACCATTATTTCATTGAAACCCTAGAAATTTTCAATGAAAGGTAGCCAGATATTGGCTCTAAACACTACCACAAAAGATATCTTTATGAAACTTTTCTAGATCCTTCATCTCTGATCTTGTCTTCTATCCCATTTCTATGTGGATTTACAGTCAACTCTATTCTTTTAACTCTGATTAAGGTGTAGACCATTATTTTATTGAAATTGGTAGGCAATAGTCACTGAGGATTTATAGGCGACAATCATGGAGGATCTATAGATCAAATTCTATTAAATTCTATAGAAATTAAATGGTTCACATGAAATACTACAACTACATGAGTTCATAGTTTGATATGATGATTTGATATAGTTAGGCACCACACATTTCTACAGAGTGTGCCAACCATTTTGTCTCATTAATACAAGTTATGTGAAATGATGATGTTTCACATTGATGGTGATAGTGATTCATTACTTCATTTAAAACCCCTTTTTATGACATCCTATCATTATGATACTTGATGACTCAATTGATTATATCACAGCTGCACACTTATCCACACACCTTTGGTAGCTCAGTTGCATGTTTGTTTTTTTATTATGGCATGTGTCATGTCATTACATTTTGGAAGATTTAAATTTAGGTCATCTCCATAGACTAATTCTTAATTAAATCAAAGATAATTAGTTAACTAAACATAGATAAATAAAATATATGTCTTACTTACTAACGAGTGTCATTTATCTCCTCATTTAATCAATATTCAATTGATGTCTTATCAACTAGGGCTAGTGTCTAAAACTATATTTAGTAAGGTATGGGATGGTATATCTAGAATGTTGCTTATGGGGGTACTTACTGATCCTATTATAACTTCAACTAAAGAAAGGAATGTGTCTTAAACTATGTGATTCATGTTTTTGCTAAAAAAAAAAGAAATCAAATCAATCCACTCTTTTGCTAGAAGTAAAATATCACACTCCTATTTTACGTTTGTAGGGAAAATAAAGTCACACTCCTACTTATGAAAGGAAATTTGCTTCACACTTATGATGTAAAAGAAAACATACTTTGTATATAAAATAAATGAAATAAGAAAATGCTCTTTTAAAACTATGAATTTGTTTTGATGTTTTTATAAATAAATACAAACAGTAACAAGATTTTAATTAGTTATAACAATGAATTAATAAAATAGAACATAAATATCATACATAGTTCTTGGTTCTAAGGAGATTGGGCCCTTGGTCCTCTTAGACTTAGGAACAAAGATTAATCAGTGTTAAAAATTGAAATATTAATTCATAGAAATGAAATGATTACAATCTGGCTAAAACCTATATGCTTTTATAATATCTAATTCTTGATTCTCTATTTTCTCTATATCTTCTATCATATTCATAGTCAAAAGTCCTACACTTTATACTAATATAATAAACTCAAAATAGGATGTAAAAGAATAGGACTTCCTTGGTCGATCTCTTCATCTAAAGATAGGAGATTAGATTTCTAAGAGATCCAGTTATTTCAATGAAATAAATATCCTATCCTATAATAGCCCTAAAATATAATTACGTACAAGTTTATCAAAAGCAAGTCCTTCAAAACATCAAGTAATTATTTTCCTTATTTGATTCTAGTTAGAATGGTTCTTTCTTATCTTATTTGGCCTCCAGCTTCCCATTTGTGGCTTTGTCCTTACAAAATTCTTAGAATTGACCCTACAGAGTTGGGAGGAATGAGTCTATAGAATCCATAGAAATGAGCCTACGGAGTCTATAGAAATAAGCCTATGGAGTCCATAGAAACAAGCCTGTAGAGTCTATATAAACAAGCCTACAAAGTCCATAGCAATAAGTCTATAGAGTCCATAGAAACAAGCCTTTAGAGTCTATAGAAACAAGCCCATAGAGTCTGTAGAAACAAGCCTGTAGAGTCCATAGAAATAAGCTTGTGTCTTTTTCCTGAGCATTATTCACACTAAAGATCAATAAAACATTATATGTATTAGACATTAAAGATAAAGTAAAGGTTTAGTCTTTGGTTCAATAAAAATAAGACAAATATCTATTTTCCATGTAATAGCTATCTAAGAATCTAAGATTTATATAAGATAATATCCTTCAAGAGATGGATTAAGGGAAATATTATGTCAATAATGAGCCATATTTTGAGCTCATCATCTCCCCCAAGATTTACCTTTTGAAAGTTCCATTGCAAACATTTATTAGCATTCATAACTCTAGCTTCTACTTTCCATACTCTGACACAAGTCATATTCATCAAATTCATCTTTTATATGTCTATCATGAATTGATTATAAATCCCTGATTTATTTGAATCATTTGTTTCTATATACTAAATTGCTCCTCTGATTGTGGAGCCCAACTCTACCATCATAATATAGGTATGATTAGCAAAGGTGGTCTATATCTCATACCAATCCATTTCTATTCTCCCCTAGAGTTGATTACCTCTATTAAAATTTCCAAAATTGAGGACACTCTCCTCATACTCCATCTTAAGTTATTTGGGGACATGACCTCTCACCTTTTAAGAGGCACTAAAAGTTGGTCCCATCTATTTACACTTGCAACCACTACTAAATCAAAACTCTATCTTGAAAACAAATCGAAAGAAATACTAAAACCATAGAGAGCCTATAAATATATATTTTTTAACCTCATCATTTAACAAAGCATAGTTAAAATTCTGTTTGATCAATCTGGGAATAGGAAAGGCTGGTCTGACACATAATCCTATAGTCTTAGCATGATTTGTATAGTCCTCAAATCTACCTTTCCATGCTATTTGATTTTTGAATGTATAATGTAATGCTCTCAATTGAATTTCTCCTATATGAAGATTTATCAAAAACTTATTGTGATCATGATATCCTAGAATCAAGTCATGCAAATAAAATTCACAAAGAAAATCTTTCCAATCAAGTTCAACACTATAGAAAAATTTTAAACATGTTGTTGGTTGTAAAATTTTTTAAGGAAGATTCCATAGAAGCTACCATCTATAAAATTGTTCAAATAAAAATAAATTATATGCAGGAGAAGGATTCCTACATGCCAAAAGAGTTTTCCCTAATTTTCATGCATCATAAAAATTTTATTCTAACTCTTGGACTTTAGATTTTAATTATTTATTTTTATTTTCCAAGAGTTTGTTTGAAGAAGTTGCATCTTTATTTTTCTGTTTAAATATAGAATATTCTTATTCTATTTGATATAGTATTTACAAGGGAGGAATACCTAGATCACTTGTTTAACAACCATGGTCAACAAATACATGAGGAGGAGAAGATGCAACAACAGGTGCTTCAGAAGAGTTTACCAAATTCTACAATCTCCTATTTTCTTTCTTCAGACTTTCTACATATATCTAAAGATTTATCTGCTCAGCTTCATGTTCTTTTATTATTTCCTCTAATCTGTGAATTTCTATTGCATGATCAGTAAACACTGTATCTAATTTCTACACTAAATATGAGTTGAGATGTTCCTTGTTTTGAAATTGACTGATCAAGTTAGAAATGTTAGTTATCTATTATTTTTCAAGAGCTTAAGCTTGAGAAAGCTATAAAGTTAACTACATAATAGGATCATTTAGATTATATGATTCACCTTTGTCATTGGTACATATAGTTTTCCCTTTATCCATTGCAATTTTAACTGGAATGGGTGGTTATCCCACCATACTTAATTCCTCTACCATGTGTGGCTCTTCCTCTAGATTTGGCTCCTCCATTATGATTAAAGAGTTCCTTTCAAAAAGAATTTCTTCAATATCTGTAGGTGTAAGAATATTCTGATGTATGGGGAAATGAGACACCATTTTTAGACTATCTAAAATATCTGAAACTTCATATTCATCTTCTATTAAAATGAGCCTTATTCTTCTTTTAGTTACTCTTTGAGCTACACTTGGTTAGCTTTCCTTCTCAACTACCAAACCCTTGGTCTTCTCATGTTTTGTAGCAACCTTCCATCTCAATTTTCTTCTTCCTGATAAGGGAACTAGTTGTATAATAGACTCATGAGGTTCTTGTGGGGACCTTGAAACTTCAGGGTTTTGAGACTTTATGATTCTTCTAAAAGAAGAAGAAGAAGAAGAAGAAGGATTTTTTATTAGAACTGAATTCTATGATTTCTTCATTGGTGTTGTTTTCTTAGCTGATACAATAGGTGGAGATGAGCATTCTTATGGTAAATTTAGGGTTTCTTATGCAGGTAAATCTAAAATTTGTTATGCTATAGTATTATAAAATTCCTCCCAGACCTCTTGACCTTGCTAAAGGAAATGATGTTGGATAATAAGCTGAATAAGGCCATGATGCCTAAGAGTAGCATTAGGGGTTGTAGACATAACTTGCAGAGCACCATATAATAAAGATGGGAAGTTAATCTTGCACTGAGGGTTTTTTCTCCCATGTTTAAGATGTATTAACATTTTTATGGCATCTCCCCCTAAAATACTATGTTACCCTTCACAAATGATATATTTAAGTACCCACTTGGCTACAGATTTCCAAGGTTTAAGAAGTGAATTTATTTTAATTCCTTTTAATTTTCCCTTGGAATCTACTAGACATGAAGTTATGGTCTACTTATTACCATTAAACTAACTAATTAAATCATTAAATGAAACTCTACTTGTAGCGCTTATTCCCTCTTCTGGAACTTGTATAATTTAGCTTATAATTTGAGTTGTAATAGGAATAACAATGACTTTCAAAATTAAAAATTTAGGGGTGAGATTAGTAATGAATTCACTTACCATTATTTCATTAAAACTTTGGAACTTTTTAATGAAAGGTAGCCAGCCATTTGCTCTAAGTACTACTACAAAAGCTTTGTCTTTATGAAACTTTGTTGGATCCTTCAGATCTAATCTTATCTTTTGTCCCATTTTTATGTGGAGTTACATTCATCTCAATTCCTTTAACTCCAATTATGGTGTAGACCAATCTTTTGTTGAAGTTGATAGGTAACAGTCACTAAGGATTGGTAGATTAGATTCTATTGAAGTATTTATAAAGGAAATGGCTCATTTGAAATGCTACAACTATATGAGTCCATAGTTTGGTATGATGATTTAATACAATTAGGTGCCACATGTTTCTATAGAGTGTACCAACCATTTTGTCTCATCAATAAAAGTTATGTGAAATGATTTCATGTCATATTGATGGTGACAATGACTCATTATTTCATTTAAAACCCCTTCTTATGACATCCCATCATTATGATACTTGATGACTCAATTGATGATATCAAAGATGCACACTTATCCATACACCTTTGGCAACTCGATTGCATGCTTTTTCATTATGGCATGTGTCATTTCATTTTGGAAGATTCAAACTTGGGTCATCTCCATATAATAGTGTCTTAATCAAATTGAATATAATTAGTTAACTAAACATAGATAAATAAAATATGTCTTACTTTAACCTTAAACGTTATCTTTTGCTGGCCATGTGTCCTATAAAAATAGGTTTGCATGGATTAGTTTATTGCATGGAGATGACCAATCATAGTGTCATGATGAGATTTTCTTATAAATTTTTATTTTTTCCCTTTGGCCAGCCATTATTGGTTTTCTAGCCAAAGCCCTCTTTTTGCAATGCATTACCAGCCAGCAAGCTAGTTTTCTGGGCATGCATTGTCAATAGCATCACTGGAAGGATTTTCACTATTGATGATTTTTATTTTTATTTTTATTCATTTATTTATTTTTTATTTATTTTTTTGCACTATAGGATTATCAAGGAGCATGTTTACTAGAACAAGCAGAGCTTTTTAGAACATCTACTTGATCCTTTACTTTTTGAATAAATTCATCTTTATTGAGAGGTTTCTGATAGAGCTTCAATCTATGCCCATTGACTAACAGAGCTCTTCTGCTATCATCAATAGGTATCAGCTTAATAGAACCATTTTCATAGACCTCTTTAATCTCATAAGGTCCCAACCATCTTGTTTGTAGTTTTCCTTTAAACTATTGAAATTTAGAATTAAACAACAATGCCCAATCTCCTTTTTGAAACTTTTGTTGCTTGATTTATACATCATGCCAAACTTTTTTTGATGTTGTACCAGTTTAATTCTTTGTAGTGCTTCCATCCTCATTTTATCAAGTTGATTAAGCTGTAGGAGTCTTTATTTATATATTTTTTCTAATTCAATTCCTACTTTTATAGTTGTTTTCAAAGTTTGTAATTCAAATTCAATAGAGAATAAAGGCTTCTTACCATAAACCAATTATTGAGGTGAAAATCTAGTTATTATTTTCCAAGTAGTATTATAAGCCCAAACAACTTCTGGTACTTTATCTACCTAATTTTGTTTGTTGGAATTAACAACCTTGGTTAAAATAGTTTCCAATTCTTTGTTGGTGACTACAACTTGTCCATTAGCTTGTGGATGGTATGGAGATGTTTTTCTATGCTGAGTTTGATACACTTGCATGAAATGCTTTATCATGTTTGACATGAACTATAGTCCTTGATTTGAGACTATCTCTCTTGGAGTACCAAATCTTTGCATGATTTTGAAATATAAGAAATCGGTTACTATCTCCTCTCTTGCATGAGTTAATGCTTCCATTTATACCCACTTAGTCACATAGTCTGTACATACTAGGAGATATTATTTTCCTCTGAAAGGAGGATCCACTAGATCGATAAAATTAATTCCCCATTTCTCAAATATTTCTAAAACCAATTGAGAATGAGGGTGCAGAGGCATCTCTATTGAAAGAGTAGCCTGTCTAATTCACTGACAAGCATCACAATGTTTGACATATATTTGTACTTACTGATGAAGATGAGGCCAATAATATCCTTCTCCTAAGATTTTATGTATGGTTTTTTGAGCTAAGTAATGAACTCCTCCTAGTTCATCATGACAAGCTTTGATGATATCATAAGCTTCACCATTTGTCACACACCTACGAAACACATGATCAGGTCCAAGTTTAAATAACATTCCATTAATTTATTTAAAATAAGAACTTTCTTTGATTAAATGTTTCTTTTCTTTTTATGAAAAGTGCAGAGGAAACTTCCCTATGGTGAGGTAATTGGCTATATCAGTAAACCATGGAGATTGTGCTAAAATAGCAAATAATTATTCATCTAAAAAGTCATATTCCACTAGTTCTTCTTCATTTGTAGTGTTCATTCTTGATAAGAAATCAAAAACCACATTAGACTTCCCCAGTTTGTCTATAATAGTAACATCAAATTCTTGTAAGAGCAGCAGACATCTAACAATTCTACCTCCCACAATTGGTTTGTTGGTAAGATATCTAATAGCTGAATGGTTTGTATAGACAAATACCTTATAACTTATTATGTAGTGTCTGAATTTATTAATTACATAAATTATAGCTAAGAATTCCCTCTCAATTGTGGTGTAATTTCTTTCAGTAGGTGTCATGTTTTTGCTAATATAATATATAGCATACATGTTACCCTCTTCATCCTTTTGTCCAAGAACTACTCCTAGTGTTGTATTGGAAGCATCTATGTATATATGGAATGGCTTAATGCAATCTGGTCCTCTCAATATTGGATTCATAACAAGTTTAACTTTGATGGTCTCAAAGTCCTACTGGCAACTATCACTCCATTCGAATGTACTATCTTTTGTAAGCAAGGCAAACATAGGGGCAACTATTTGGCTAAACTTATCTATGAATCATCTATAGTAATCAATATGTCCCAAAAAACTCTTAACTTCAATTTGTGTTTTTGGAATGGGTAAATTGAAGATTATTTTGACTTTCTTTGGATCTACTTGAATGCCTTTTGCAGAAATATGGTGTCCCAAGACTATTCCTTCATCCATCATTAGCCAAAATTTCTCATGGATCAAAGATAATTGATGTTATTCATATTTAATCAGTACTCTTTCCAAGTTGGTAAGAGCTTCTTCATAAGTTTCACTATAAAAACTGAAATCATCCATATATACCTCAACACAATCATTTGTAAGGTCAGATAATATTGCTAGAACTATTCTTTAGAAGGTTATTGGAGCATTATAGAGTCTAAATATAAGTACTCAGTAAGGAAAAGTTCCCCAAGGGTAGGTAAATGTTGTTTTATCTTGATCTTCAGCTACTACCATTATCTGGTTATACCTACTAAACCCATCCAAGAAAGAAAAATATTTCTTTCCTACCAAGTTATCAAGAACTTGATCAATGAAAGGTAAAGGAAAGTAATCTCTTAATGTTGCTTTGTTTAGTTCTCTATAATCTACACATACTCTTAACTTTCTATTTTTCTTGGGCACAATTACCATAGGTGACATCCATTGGCTATCTAAGATGGGGTAGATAAACCCAACTTCCAGTAACTTTTAGATTTCTATTTTGACTATTTCCTTTAATGTTGGGTTTATTCTTCTTTATGGTTGTCTGACTGGTTTGACAAATTCTGTGTAAATGTGGTGAGTGCATATGCTAGGTTGAATTCATTTCATTTCAGTATAATACCAATCAAAATAATTGGTATGTCTTTTCAATACTTTAAAGAGTTGATCTTCTTCTTCATTTATTAACCAACTATTGATGTTCAAAATCTTTCTAGGTAATACCATGATTGATTTTGTACCTAGGTAGTTAGATTCTATTCACTTAAAATCACTAATTAATGAGTTTAGAATACATGGATGAGGAATTAGCTTATGAAACATAGTTACATTATCAACAAACTCTTTTCTAGGAGGAATCAGTCTTGCTAAGGAATAATGAAATGCATCTAAGAAATGAGTTTACTATTGTTCTACCAATTTCTAAAAACTTTCCTGAATCAATCTATGATTATATGATGAAGAAGTACTAGAAGAAGTAGAAGTAGAGGTTTCAAAATATTATGTTTGACCCAAGAAACCTAAACTAAGGTAGTCCATTATTTCTAGACTGGCTGGGTCCATAGCTTTTGGACTAGTAGAGTCTATAGCTTCCAGCCTAGCAGAGTCCATAGTTTCTGGACTGGCAGAGTTTGTAGATTTTGGGTATATGTCTCCATTCAATTATTCCAAATTTTTTTAACTGTGATCATGGCTAAGGAAGAAATAGTGTTTAATGTGTTATCTAATTCATCTACCCAAAGTTCTTTTATGCAATTTGTTGATGGTTTTGTAGGAGGATACAAGGAGATACATTTAGATTTTAACCCATTAGAAATGGTCATGTCTCCTGACTTGAAATCAATCAATACTAATAGAGTAGCCAACCATGGTCTACCTAGGATTATATGATATCCTATATTATTTGTTTTGGGTTGCAAGACCATGAAATCTACTAGATATTCCCAATATTCTATTATCACTTCAATAGTTTCTATAGTCCCCTCTGGTTTCATTATCAACTGGTCTGCCATTTGAAAAATTGTAGTTGTGGGTTGCATTTTCATAAGAGATAATGCATGGAGAGTATCAATTATCATGACATTAATTGTTGCTCTTAAATCTACCAATATTTTAGGAATTTCTTTTCCTCTGATTGTAACTGTGATCACTGGGCTTCACAAATCTGCATATTTTAGAACTAATAGTTTTCCTGCTAATAAATCAATAACTTTCGTATCAACATGAATGGTTCCAAGATATTTTAATTTCCTCTCAGGTGTCTTAATACAAAGGTTTTTGATGATCTTATTTAATTTAGGTATATCCCTAGTATCTTGTAGAAGGGTTACTTCAATATTAATCTTTTTCAACTCATGGACCAAGTTTGAGTCTCGTTTAATATCAATTTCTCTTAATCTTTCAGGAAAAGGAACTACTCATGTAATAGTTTTTTATTTATTTACTTTAGGGCTCATTTTTATTTCAGCTTTTCCAGTGCTTAATTGAGATGATTCTATCTTTTTATTTTCATCAGGTATCTCAGAAATAAGAATTGGAGGTTTTTGTATAGTTTTCTTTGATCTCAAATGTATGTCTGAACACTCAATAGCTCCAACATTGATTGATTATTTATTTTTCAGATTTGCTATTGGTTGTGTAGGCATTAAGGGTTGATTGATTTGTCCTTCTTACTGAATAAATGGGAGTGGCATAATAGTTTACTATTGAAGTGGTCTTCTTGGTTGGGTGAATTGTGACTGTGGGTTCCACTACTTATTCAATTATTGATATGGCTATGGCATCCATTACTGATATGGTACCCATTGTTTTTGTGGCTGTGGCACCATCCATGGAGGTGTTAGCATCCAATCTTGTCCTACCCATGGATTTTAAACTAATGGAATATGGAGTTGATTCTAAAATGGTGAAGGAATTGAAACATTCCATGGTGCCATCCATCGATTAACTAGATTTCTTGCATTAAATTATCTTTGAGCCTAGTTCTGTGGGGCAAAGTTTTGTCTCTAAATATAATTTACTTCTTCAGTGGACTGGACATTTTTTTCATTTGATTCTTTAAAATAGGCATAAGGGTGCAATATTTGGTATCATGATATTTTGCATCACAAATCCCACATGATGAAACATTCGTTCTATCTAGGGGGCAGTCTCTAAGAGCGTGTTTCTATCTACACTTAGGATAGTAGATTGCTAAGGGTTTTATTGCATTTTCTTTAGATTGAAGACCATGTAAAGTACTATTTAGTGTAACCAGGATATCTATCTTTAGATTAGCAAATTCTTCCATTAATTTTCCCACTTCATTAGATTTCCCCAACTTTCTTTTCCTAATTCCAGGTTTTGTTTGAGATTAATTGGTATAAAGCTTAGAAACTTGATCAAAAGCCAACTTATTTATATCTCCTCCATCCATCAGATTTAAGGCATCTCTAGTATCTTCATCCAATCCTTTTAAGAAAACCAATTTTTGAACGTCTCCAGTGAGTAGATAATTATTTCTTTTATGAGTGAACATGAATCTATCCAAATAATCCTCTAAAGATTCATCCTCATTCTACTTGATTTTGAAGAAATCCTCTTTTATTTCTTGCACTCATTAGTAATGTTGGTATTTGTTCAAGAATTATGTTTCTATGTCATCCCATGTTTTAATAGAATTACTAGATAAACCCATGAAGTGTAGAGGGAAATATTTTTAATTTTTGGCTATTAGTTGTGTAATCATAGGTTTGACATAGCACCTTAAACTCAAACAGGAATTGATCAAGATCTTTTATAGATCATCCCCAAAAATTTGGTAGATTAGCTGGTGAAATATTTTTCATGGGGGTTTGATCATTAGGATCTACAATAATAAGAAAGAAAAAATTCCTTCCTAGTTGTATGAATTATTAATTTTGTTGGAGAGCCATTTCTTCTTCTGATGATATTTCAAACCTAGGATGATCTTCCCACTAAATGTTTGTGGTCTCAGTTATGTGTTGTTCCAAGTTCTTAGAATTTTCTTCAACTATGGATCTATGAAATGCTTCTTCTAAGTCTTTAGCAATCTCTAAATAATGTCTTCCTGCAAGAGATTGATCTTGAGGAATTTTTCCTATGGGGCTTATGTGTGGTAATGGCCTAGTTTCTATCTTAGTTTAAATAGATTCTTGCAAATAGGTTTCACTTGTATCTTCTGGTTCACTACTCAAAGATGTTGAAGAAGTGTCCACTTGTGTTCTTGGTGGAAACATTGGAATAAATCATTCTTTAGAATCTCTAGGATGGTACATCAATTTATTGTCTATTTTGAGGGTTTTTTTTTATGATTTTTAGAATTTTTCTAATTTTCACTTTAGACCAATAATTATTACCTTACTAATACCTTGTGTTCCCCGGTAATGGCACCAAAAATGATGAGTGCCATCTATATCTTCATTTAATCAATATTCAATTGATGTCTTATCAACCAAGGCTAGTGTTCAAAGCTATCTACAGTAAGGTATGGGATGGTAGATCTAGAATGCTTCTTATGTGGGTACTTACTGATCCTATTCTAACTTTGACTAAAGAAAAGAATGTGTCCTAAACTATGTGATTCATGATTTTGTTGAAAAAAGAAAGAAATCAAATCAATCCACTCTTTTGTTAGAAGTAAAAGATAACACTCCTATTTTATGTTTGTAAGGAAAGTAAATTCACACTCATACTTACAAAAAGAAATTTGATTCACACTTCTACTGTAAAAGAAAATATACTTTACATAGGAAAGAAATGAAATAAGAAAATGCCCTTTTTAAACTATGAATTTGTTTTGATGTTTTTATAAATAAATGCAAACAATAATAAGATTATAATTAATTATAACAATGAATTAATAAAATAAAACATAAATACTGTACACATTTCCTAATTCCAAGGAGAGTGGGCCCTTGCTCCACTTGAACTCAGGAACACAAATTAATCAGTGCTATAAACTAAAGTATTAATTCATAGAAATGAAATGATTAAAATCTGGCTGAAACTTATATGCTTTTATAATATCTAATTCTTGATTCTCCATTTTCTCTATATCTTCTATTATATTCATAGTCAAAAGTCTTACACTTTATACTAATACAATCAACTCAAAATAGGATGCAAAAGAATATGACTTCCTTGGTCGATTCCTTCATCCAAAGATAGGAGATTAGATTTCCAAGAGATCTAATTATTTTGATGAAATAAATATCGTATCCTATAATAGTCCTAAAATATGATTACATACAAGTTTATCAAAAGCAAGTCCTTCAAAACATCAAGTGATTATTTTCCTTATTTGATTCTAGCTAGAATGGTTCTTTCTTATCCTATCTAGCCTTGAGCTTCCCGTTTGTGGCTTTGTCCTTATAGAATTCTCAAAATTGACCCTATAGAGTTAGGAGGAATGAGCCTGTAGAGTCCATAGAAATGAGCCTATGGAGTTCATAGAAATAACCTTGTGAAGTCTGTATAAATGATCTTATAAAGTCCATAGAAACAAGCATGCAGATTCCATAGAAATAAGCCTGTAGAGTCTATAGAAAAAATCCTATAGAGTCCATATAAATAAGCCTATAGAGTTGATAGAAATAAGCCTATAGAGTCTATAGAAACAAGCCTGTAGAGTCTGTATAAATAACCGTGTCTTTTTCCTAAGCATTCTTCACACAAAAAATCACTAAAACATGTTATGTATTAGACATTAATGACAAAGTAAAGGTTTAGTCTTTAGTTCAATATAAATAAGACAAATATCTATTTTCCATGTAATAACTATCTAAGAATCTAAGATTTGCATAAGATAATATCCTTTGAGAGATGGATTGAGAGAAATATTATGTCAATAATGAGCCATATTCTAAGCTCATCACTTACTTTAACCTTAGACGTTATGCTTTGCTCACCATGTGTCTTACACAAATAAGTTTTCATGGATTAGTTCATTGCATGGAGATGACCAATCATAGTGTCATAATGAGATTTTCTTATAAATTTTTATTTTTTGCCCTTTGGCTAGCCACTACAAGTTTTCTAGCCAAAGTCCTTTTTACAATGCATAGCCAGCCAACAAGTTGGTTTTTTGGGCATGCATTTTCAATATCATCCCTAGAAGGATTTTCACTATTGATATATATATATATATATATATATATATATATATCACTAGACCATAGGATTATCAAGGAGCATGTTCACTAGAAGAAGCAAAGCTCTCTAGAACAACTACTTGATCCTTTACCTTTTGAACAAATTATTCTTTATTGAGAGGTTTCTAATAGAGCTTTAATTTATGTCCATTGAATAAAATCATCAATAGTGATAAGGTCCCAACTATCATCAATAGTTATTAGCTTAACATAACCATTTTCATAGACCTCAATCTGATAAGGTCCCAACTACCTTATTTGTAGTTTTCCTTTAAACTGTTGAAATTTGGAATCAAACAACATTACCCAATCTCCTTTTTGAAAGTTATGTTGCTTGATTTGTGCATCATGCCAAACTTTTATTTGATTTTGTACCAGTTCAGTTCTTTATAGTGCTTCCATCCTCATTTCATCAAGTTGATTAAGCTATAGGAGTCTTTCTTTATGCATTTCTTCTAATTCAATTCCTACTTATAAAGCTATTTTTAGAGTTTTTAATTCAAATTCAATAGAGAATAAAGGCTTCTTACTATAAACCAATTCATACAGTGAAAATCTAGTTATTGTTTTCCAAGTCATAATATAGGCCCAAACAGCTTCTAGTACCTTTTCTGCCCAATATTTTCTATTAGAATTAACAAGTTTGGTTAAAATGGTTTCTAGTTCTTTATTGGTGACTTCAACTTGCCCATTAGCCTATAGATGGTATGGAGATATTTTTTTGTGCTGAGTTTGATATAATTGCATGAAGTGTTTTATCATGTTTGACATGAACTGCGGTCCTTGATCTAAGACTATCTCTCTTGGAACACCAAATCTTTGCATGATTTTGAAATATAATAAATCAACTACCATCCCTTCTCTTGCATGATTTAATGCTTCCACCTCTACCCACTTGGTGACATAGTTTATACATACTAGGAGATATTCTCTTCCTCTATAAGGAGGATCCACTGGACTTATAAAATCAATTCCCCATTTCTCAAATGGTTCTAAAAGCAATTGAGGATGAGGGTGTAGAAGCATCTCTGTTGAAAGAGTAGGATGTCCAATTCTCTAACATTCATCATAGTGTCTAACATATATTTTTACTTGCTGATGAAGGTGAGGCCAATAGTATCCTACTCCCACGATTTTATGTATGGTTCTTTGAGCTGAGTAATTCCCTCCTCTTGGTTCATCATGATAGGCTCTGATGATATCATAAGATTTACAATTTGTCACACACTTTCAAAACACATGGTTAGGTCTAAGTTTAAATAACATTCTTATAATCCATTTGAAATAAGAGTTTTCTTTGATTAAATGTTTCTTTTCTTTTTGTAAAAAGTGCAGAGGAAACTTCTCTGTAGTGAGGTAATTGGCTATATCAGTAAACCATGAAGATTTTGGTGAAATAACAAATAGTTGTTCATTTGGAAAGTCATCTTCCACTGGTTCTTCTTCACCTGTGGTGTTTATTCTTGACAATAAATTAGCCACCACATTAGACTTCCTAGTTTGTCTATAATAGTAACATCAAATTCTTGTAAGAGAAATAACCATCTAATAATCCTACCTCCCACAATTGGTTTGTTAGTAAGATATCTAATAGCTGAATGGTCTGTATATTCAAATACCTTATAGCCTATTATGTAGTGTCTAAATTTGTTAATTGCATAAATTATAGCTAGGAATTCCCTCTCAATTGTGGTGTAATTTCTCTCAGCAAGTGTCATGTTTTTGCTAATATAATATATAGCATAGAGGTTTCCCTCTTCATCCTTTTGTCTAAGGATGGCCCCTAGTGCTGTATTGAAAGCATCTCTATATATATAGAATGTCTTAGTCTAATTTGATCCTCTCAATACTGGAGTAGTAATAAGTTTAGCTTTGATGGTCTCAAAGGCCTGTTGACAACTATCACTCCATTTGAATGTACTATCTTTTGTAAGCAAGGCAAATATATGGGTAGTTATTTGGCTAAACTTATCTATGAAGAATTTGTAGTAACCATCATGTCTCAAAAAAATCCTAATTTTAGTTTGTGTTTGTAGAATGGATAAATTGAAGATTATTTCATCTTTGTTTAGATCTACTTGAATGCCTTTTGTAGAAATATGGTGTCCCAGGACTATTCCTTCATCCATCATTAATAAATATTTATTATGACTCAAAGATAATTGGTGTTCCTCACATCTGATCAATACTCTTTCTAGATTAGTAAGAGCCTCTTCATAAGTTTCACCATAAATAGTAAAGTCATCCATATATACTTCAACACAATCATTTGTAAGGTCAGAGGATATTGCCAAAATTATTCTTTGGAAGGTTGCTGGAGCATTACAGAGTCCAAATGGAAGTAATCAATAAGTAAAAGTTATCTAAGGGTAGGTAAACATGGTTTTATCTTGATCTTCAGTTGCTACCATTATCTGGTTATACCCACTAAACCCATTTAGGAAAGAAAAAAATCTCTTTCCTTCCAAGTTGTCAAGAACTTGATCAATGAAAGGTAAAGGAAAGTAATCTCTGAGTGTTGCTTTGTTTAATTCTCTATAATGTACACATACCCTTAATTTTTCATTTTTTTGGGCATAATTATTAGAGGTGAAACCCACTGGCTATTTGAAATGGGATAAATAAAGCCAACTTTTAGCAACTTTTGGATTTCTATTTTGACAATTTCCATTAATGCTATATTTATATTTCTTTGTGGTTGTCTAACTAGTTTGACAGATTCTATGTAAATGTGATGAGTGCATATGCTAGGGTGAATTCCCTTCATGTCAGTATAATTCTAAGCAAAAGCCTTGGTATGTCTTTCTATTACTTCAAAGAGTTGATCTTCCTCTTCATTTGTTAACCAACTATTGATGTTCAAAATCTTTCTAGGTAATACCATGATTGGTTTTATACCTTGGTAGTTAGATTCTATTTTATTAAACTCATTCAATGATTTCAAAGGACATGGATGAGGAAGTAGCTTATGAAACATAGTTACATTATCAGTAAACTCTTTTCTAGGAGGAATCAGTCTTGATAAAGAATAATGAAATGCATCTAAGAAATGAGTTTGTTATTATTCTACCAATTTACTCACACTTTCCTAAATCAATCCATGATCATATGGTGAAGAAACAATAGAATAAGTAGAAGTGGAGGTTTCAAAATATTCTATTTGACCCAAGAATCCTAAACTAAGGTAGTCTATAATTTCTAGACTAGCAGAGTCTATAGATTTTAGACTGGCAGAGTCCGTAGATTCTGGGTATATGTCTCCATTTAATTCTTCCAAGTGTTTTTTAACTGTGATCATAGCTAATGATTAAATTTTGTTTAATGTGTTGTTTGATTCATCCACCCAAAGTTCTTATATGTAATTTTTTGATGGTTTTGTAGGAGGATACAAAGAGATACATTTAGATTTTATCCCATTAGAAATGGTCATGTCTCCTCACTTGCAATCAATCAATGATAGTACAGTAGCCAACCATGGTCTACCTAGGATTATGGGATATCCTAGATTCTTTGTTTTGGATTGCAAAACTATGAAATCTACTGGATACTCCCAAGATTCTATTAGTACTTCAACATTTTCTATAGTCCCTTCTAGTTTTGTTACAGATTGGTCCACAATTTGAAGAATGGTAGTGCAGGTTGCATTTTCATAAGAGATAATGCATGGAGAGTATCATTTTTCATAACATTGATTTTTTATCCAAAATATACTAAGGCATTAGGAATTTATTTACCTTTGATTGTAACTATGATCACTGGGCTTCCCAGATCTGCATATTTTGGAACTAATAGTTTTCCTGCTAATAAATCAACAACTTTTCCATCAACATGAATGGTTCTAGGATATTTTACTTTCCTCCTAGGTGTTTTGATACAAAGGTTTTTGATGATCTTATTTAATTTAGGTATATCCCTAATAACTTGTAGAAGGGGTACCTCAATATTTATTTTTTGCAACTCTTAGACCAAGTTTGATTCTGGTTTAATACCAATTTCTCTTAATCTTTTTGGAAAAGGAACTACTGGGGTAGTAGTTTTTTATTTGTTTTCTTCAGGGCTTATTTTGATTTTGGCCTCTCCAGTGTTTAATTGAGATGGTTATATCTTTTTATTTTCATCAAGTATCTCAAAAATAAGAACTAGAGGTTTTTGTATAGTTTTCCCTGATCTTAAATATATGTCTGAACACTCAATATATCCAACATTGATTATATCTTCCTATTCATTAACATAAATAGGTGCTGGTTGTTTATTTTTTAGATTTTCTATTAGTTATGTAGTCATTGATGGTTGATTGATTTGTCCTTGTTGCTAAATAACTAGGGGTGGCATAATAGTTTGATGTTGAAGTGGTCTTCTTGGTTGGGTATATTGTGACTATGGATTCCACTGCTAATTCCATTGTTGATATGGCTAAGGCATCCATTGTTGTTGTAGCTATGGCACCATCCATGGGGGTGTTGGCATCCAATCTTGTCTTGCCCATAGATTTTAAATTGATGGAATTTGGAGTTGATTCCAAAATGGTGAGGGAACTAAAACATTCCATGATGCCATCCATGGATTAACTAGATTTCTTACATTAAACTGTCCTTGAGCCTGGTTTTATGGGACAAAGGTTTGTCTCTAAATATAATTTACTTATTTAGTAGACTAGACTTGTGTTTTCATTTGATTCTTTAAAATAGGCAGAAGGGTGCAATGTTTGGTATCATGATCTATCGCATCACAAATCCCACATGATAAAACATTGGTTCTATCTAGTGGACAGTCTCTAAGGGTGTGTTTTTGTCTGCACTTAGGATAGTAGATTACTAAGGGTTATATTGCATTTGCCTTAGCTTGAAGGCCATCCAAGGTACTATTTAGTGTAATCAGAATATCTATCTTTAAATTAGAAAAATTTTCCATTAACTTGCTCACTTTATTATATTTCCCAGATCTTCCTTTCCTAATTCCATGTTTCATTAGACATTAGTTGGTACAAAGCTCAAAAATATGATCAAAAGCTAACTTATTTATATCTCCTCCACCCATCAAATTTAAGACATCTCTAGTGTCTTCATCCAACCCTTTCAAGAAAACTAATTTTTGAACATCTTCAGTGAGTGGATAATTACTTATTCTATGAGTGAACATGAATCTATCCAAATAATCCTATAAATATTCATCCTCGTTGTGTTTGATTTTGAAGAAATCATCTTTTCTTTCTCGCACTCGATAGTAATCCTATTATTTGTTCAAGAATTTTTTTCCATGTCATCCCATGTTCTAATAAAATCACTAGGTAAACCCATGAACCATCTCATAGCTACATCTTTATGTGTAGAGGGAAATAGTTTTAATTTCTAGCCATATATTGTGTAATCATAGGTTTGACATATCCCCTTAAACTCAAATAGGAATTAATTAGGATCTTCTATAGATCTTCCCCAAAAATTTGGAAAATTAGCTGGTGAAATATTTTTCATGAGGGTTTGATCATTAGGATCTGCAACAATAGGAAAGGATAAAGTCCTTCCTAGTTGTGCAAGTTGTTGATTTTGTTGGAGAGCCATTTCTTCTTCTGATGATATTTCAAAAATAGGATGAACTTCCCACTGAATATTTGTGGTATTAGTTATGGGTTGTTCAAAATTCTCAAAAATTTTTTTAGTTACATATTTTTGAAGTGCTTCTTCTAAATCCTTGGCAACTTCTAAATAGTGTCTTCCTACAAGAGATTGATCTTGAGGAATTTGTTCTATGGGGCTTGCTTATGGCAATGGCCTGGTTTCTATCCAAGTTTCAGAACATTATTGCAAATAGGTTTCACTTGTATCTTCTAGTTCACTACTCAGAGATGTTGAAGGAGTGTCCACTTGTGTTCTTGGTGGAAAATTTTGGATAAATCATCCTTTAGAATCTCTAGGATGGTACATCAATTTATTGAATTTTTATAGAATTTTATGGGTTTTTACAATGTTTTCTATTTTTCATTCTAGACCAATAATTATTACCTTACTAACACCTTATAGTCTTTGATAATGGTGCCAAATATGATGAGTGTCTTTTAACTCCTCATTTAATCAATATTCAATTGATGTCTTATCAACCAGGGTTGGTGTCTAAAGCTGTCTGCAGTAAGATATGGGGTGGTAGATCTAGAAGGCTACGTGTGGGGGTGTTTGATTGTCCTATTCTAATTTTGACTAGAGAAAGAAATGTGTCCTAAACTACGTGGTTCAATTTTTATTTAAAGGGAATAAATCAAATCAATCCACTCTTTTTTTGAAAGTAAAAGATCACACTCCTATTTATGTTTGCATGGAAAGTAAAATCACACTTCTTCACTAACAAAAGGAAATTTGTTTCACACGTTTGTTGTAAATGAAAACACACATTGCTTAGAAGGAAATAACTTTGAAATAAGAAAATGCTTTTTTTAAACTATGAATTTATTTTGATGTTTTTATGAGTAACAAGATTCTAATTAATTATAACAAAAAATTAGTAAAACATAACATAAATGCCATACACATTTCCTAGTTCTAAGGAGAGTGGGCCCTTTTTCTTCTCAGACTCAAGAACAAAGATTAATCAGTACTGGGAACTAAAGTATTAATTCCCAAAAATAAAATGATTACAATCTAACTGAAACTTGTAATATGCTTGTAAAAATATTTTCCTCTATTATCTGCTCTTTATCATCTAATATCTAATAATATACTATATTAAAATCATACATTTTATACTAATATAATCAACTCAAAATTGGATGTAAAAGAATAGGATTCCTTGGTTGATCCATTCATCCAAAGATAGGAGATTGGATTTCCAAGAGATCCAATTATTCCAATAAAATAGATATCCTATCCTATAATAGTCTAAAGATCAAATATATTTACAACTTTATCAAAATAAAATCCTACAAAATAGTAAGTGGTTATTTCCATTATTTGAATCTAGCTGGAATGATTCTCACTTATCTTATCTAGCCACCAACTTCCCCATTTATAGCTTTTTCCTTACATAATTATTGGAATTGACCTTGTAGAGTTGGTAGGAATGAACCTACGGAGTCCATAGAATCAAGCTTGTGGAGTCTGTAGAAACAAGCCTACAAATTCCATAGAAACAAACCTGTGGAGTCTGTAGAAACAAGCCTGCAGAGTCCATAGAAATGAGCCTGTGGAGTCTGTAAAACCAAGCCTATGGAGTTTATAGTTATTCTAGATGAAGATCAAAATTTCACATTCACTTTACATTTCTTGTGTCTTTTTCCTAAGAATTCTTCACAACAAAAATCACTAAAACATGATATCTATTAGACATCAATGACAAAGTAAAGTCTTAGTCTTTGGTTCAATATAAACAAGACAGATATATATGTTCCATGTAATAGCTATCTAAAAATCTAATATTTTCATAAGATAATATCCTTAGAGAGATGAATTTATGGAAATAACATGTCAATAATGAGCCATATTCTGAGCTCATCATGTTTCGAAAGAAGAAGTAGCTAAGATCTTGAGTAAATTTCATGAAAAGCTTGGAAGTGGATGCCTTTCTAAAAATAAGATATCCCAAAATATCTTGAGGTCATGGTACTATTGGCCTATAATATTTAAGGATTATCATAAATGTGTTAGATACTATCATCAATGTCAGATCTTTAACATTAAAGAACCAAAAATAACCATGCCATTGATACCAATTATGATTGATAAACCTTTTACTCAATAAGGATTAGACTTTGTAGGGGTGATCATCCCCAATTATTTATATGGACACAAATACATGATTTTTACTATTTATTACTACATTAGATGGATAAAAATAGTGGCAACAAAATAATGTAGAACTAAAGATGTAATCAAGCTCTTAGAAGAGAACATATGCACTAAATTTGGGACACCAATATCTCTAGATTGTGATAATGGATCAAATTTTATAGCCATTGAGATGAATGAGTGGTCATATGATAACAACATTATTCTTAAGTTTTCATCAAATCATTACCCTCAAGGTAATGGAGTGTCAAAGTCAAGTAACAAAAATTTGATGAAATCCATTAAAAAGTTTGTAGTTGACAAGCCAAGATCATGGCATAAATTACTCAAATATGATCTCTGGGCAAATAGAACTAGAGTGAAGAAAGCTCTCAAAGCATCACCATTTCTTTTAGTATATGTTCAAGAGCCTATATTTCCCATTACACTCAATCTATTAACCTAAAAGTTCATGTATGAGTACATGGAATAAGATCAAGAGTATGCAAATTTAAGGTTTCCTAAAATCATCAAATGAAGGATGCAAGGGAAGAAGTATTTTCCAAATTTAATAGACATCAAACCATAATCAAAATATGGTTTGACAAGAATTCAAAGATCAATGTGTTTAGATAAGGATACCTATTTTTCCATTGGGGTAAATCATCTGAACCAAAAATAAAACATGGAAAATTCACTCCTTTATGGATTGATCCATATCAAATTATTGAGACATTGGGAGTCAACACCTTCAAGCTCAAACACTTGTAGGGAACTTGTTAGAGGTATAATCACTGAGAGTGGTGGGTGTGAATTAGTGAGCCTAAATATTTCAATTACAATATTAGTCCTTTAAAACTATTAGTCAATCATCATATATCAACTTGATCAAGAAATATTAACAAGAAAGTTAATTCATTCAAAGCATACACAATATCAAATAGATAACACATATTTTATTTGGTAAACCCTCATGGGGATTAAAATCCACTTTGAATCTTGCAACATGAATATAATACTATCCTATGAGAAATTATAAACAAGAGACTGATCAAATCCTTTAGACCAACAAACATTGATCATATCCTCCTAACCAAAGGTATTTACTGAAACACATGTTTCACAAGGAATAACTACCCCTAAGGAAGACCAATTCCTTTAGACTCTCCTTTAAACACCTCAAGCTTAAAAATTATGTCTTTACCTCTTAATGATGTACCTATATTTATCTAACCCCTACATAAAATCTCTCCCTATCTCAAATAGGCCTCTTGCATAGGCATGACAAAATCTCTCTCCTTCTTCAATCAAATTATCCTCAAACTACAAGAGCACTTTTATGAGATCATAAATATGACCTAAAGGTCATACACATAGTCATCAATCTTCTCTACTTAATTCATCTAATTGGTCACTTTACCTCTCCTTTGTTTCATAAATCTCACATCCACCTTGCACAAGTCTTTCATAAGCCTACTCAAAAACTAGAAACCATCTCATTTGGTTCAACAAATTTTAGAGAAATCATTAATTTACAAGATCAAAATCTTTCCTTATCAGCCAAAAAACATGCCTTCACCTTTAAGGCATCTCACATGGGTCACACTTAATCACAATCCACTTTCAAATAGGCCTATGTCACTTTTAGGTCCTATGGAGACCCTTTCAGCTCTTTGACACTTCTCTAAATAAAATAAAAAAACATTGGAACACTTTAAAAATGCATGAACACATTCTAAGTGATCTATAGGTCCTCTTCAATTGTCCATATCCATCACAATACCCTTATAATCATAAATCACTTTAACAATATTCTATGTACACAATCGACATGAATGAACACATAATCAACTCATAAACCTTTTTTAATACTATATACAATTATTCAAACCTTCATAATGCACAAAGATCATCCTAAAGGAGTTTACAATAGTTCTTGATAGCCAATTCATCAATAAATATCAAAACAAACTCAATACCCTTCTTGGGTTACTTGTAGAATATGCACGAACACATAGTCAATATATGAACCTCAATACCTTTGAATGTACACACTTTCATATCTTAAAATTAATATTTCCAAATCTTCCTTAGAGTTTTCTACCGCTTTTATTTTTACACCATGAGAAAGTTCATCTTGGATTTAAAGATATAGCCAAAATATAAAGCACTAGATTTTTCCTTTACAAATTCAAATATTCAAATGCAAATGGTCACAGTTAAACTTCAAACACTAATCTCTAATCTCATGTCCTCTTATATTTATATCAATCTTGCACCATTGATATTCTCTAAACTTTAACACATAGGTACCAATGTTTAAATGTTAAACATTGAACATGTTGACCTCATCTCATGCAATCCATCAATCTCATATATGTTGTTTGGTCTTTAACAATGCTAAATAGCCATCACTTTGACCTATTAAATTTAATATGTGTAGTTTATCTCTATATGCATGATCACCTTCTCACCTTTGATCCTTGGAATAATATCAATCTTTATCTCTACTTAGTGTTAAATATTATGTACCTATCCTCATCTTGTTGCTTCCTGACTTCTTGGAGCAATGCACTCCATCGATGTTTCTCAAAATTTAACTTGTGAAAATTTGACTATGGGATCCTTGCTTATCTGCCTAGAAGGCCAAATTTGTATAGTCATATCTTTTACCTTGCTTACTCGTATGTTCTCAAATTTAGACCATATGATCTCTTCACATAGGGGAATCTAACCATGTGACAAACTATTCCTCAAACCCTCAAACATGTGAGATATATCACCAATAAAATTCCTCCTCAAAATATTTTATCCCAGAGCCAACTATGCTTAGAACATGTTTTGGAGGCCAACTTTGAACATACATATCTTTTGCCACACTTTGGTGCTTCATCTAAAAGCTAGCACAAATCAACTAGGCACAAAACTTAACAAACCCATATGATCACCTTCTTCTAAAATCTCCACATGTGTGAGATATGATACCATTAAAATTCTTACTTGAGACTTCCTTACCCTATGCAAATTTGGCTAAGTATGGGAAAATAATATCAAAGTACCTATGATCCCAAGTTTATAATTGCATATATTTTATTGTGTTTAAGTACATGACCTAGGATTTAGTGCATAAAAACTAGGTAAAATACTGAACAAACCCATGTGACCATTTCCTCCTAAAAAATTCATGTATGTGAATGCTTACATCATCAACATGCTTACTTATCTCTATTTGAACATATAAAACACTCTCAAAATGATTGACATCCCAAATTTTCACCCATATATCTTCAACTATGCTTAGGCACATAACCTAAGAATTAGCTCCTATAAAATAGGGACTCATTAAATCATAAATATATGACCAAATACTTTTGACTCATCTACACATGTAAATGGTGATGTCAAAAAATTTCCTACTTATATTTTCTATCATTGGACCCAAAATGTCTAGATGAGATCAATGATGATTCAGGTGAATTCCAATTATACACACAAGCTCTCAAAAGCATTAATAACCTCTTATAGGACACCATACACAATTTCAAAACTTCATACTCATCCTTTAGCATCTCTTACCATGTAAAAGATAAAGAACAACCAAGCCAACTTCAAGCACACATTGTCAAGCACATTACACACTTTGTCATTGTTACTTAAGCTATCAAATTACATCATCCACTCACCAAGACACCTCCATGACATCATTAATAACTCTCCAATAATCTCCCCCTTTATCATTGATGTTAAAAAACATCATTTAGCTCACCTTTTCTCTCTTAAAGCACTCCATGATATGAACTTTATCCCCCTTTGAGACAATGACAAAGTGGGCACCAACTGATCTTGAGGACCTAAAAAGACTATCAATAGGAAAGGACCATCTTATAAATATGATATCTATTACACCTTACCTTAAACCTACCTCTTCTTACCTTGACAACATCCTTCGTGCTCCATGCCAACACTCACTTCAGTCAAGCACTACAACTAATGAAGATAGAACACATCAAACACTAATAACTAATGAAATTCACCAAGAATCATCTAAGAGGGAATCCCCATAAGATATTAGATCCATTTCACATTTTGAGCATCTTCATATCTCTACACATCATGAAGAGCCACCATATAGTTTTACTAGCTTTCTCTCTCAAGCCACCTCAAAAACCACCAAAAGAACTTCACGATACAAAATAAATAAGAAACATGCTCTAAAATAACCTAAAAAATCACCTTGAAATACTCATGCCTTTCTCTTTTATGTAAATGAAACAAAAATCACACTTCTTCATACTGGTCATGTCTAGTCTCATTATAGCCCAATCTAAAACTTGTAGATCCCACAACTTGTAGTAGACAAACATTACAGACCTAAAAATTCATATCTAGAGTAGTCTCATATTCCCCCTTAAGCACACCAATTCTAACCCTGTAGAATGACCATACATAGCTATCAACATCATGGCATTATCATAACATATATTCCCTTAGACATACCTACTCCAACTAAAAACTCATCTCTATCCTTCTAGGACCTTTTGAAGAACATCACAATAACATTTGCTTCTTCACTATAAGGATTCTCTCAAGAAGCATAGAAATAGACATCCTTTACACCACAATACTCTAAAATAAAGTAAATCCAAGAGTGTCCCATATCTTGTTAATAACAATTGGTATCCTCTTGTAGCTATAATACTTCTTGCTCTTATTCTTCTTATTCTTAGTCTTAACTATGACAACTGGTTCCTTTTTTATATCACTCTCCTTCTCTTTTAAGATAAAATTAATAACACATGTCGTAACTATGGAATCTTGACATACCTTTTTATTTGAAGAATCAACCTTGCAGCTTAGAACCTCATTACTAGGCTTAGAAAACTGATGTACTCTACATGAAATATGCTCAACAATAACAAGATGTTCACTTGGATCCATACTTACCTCATAACTAGACTCAACCAATACCTTAGTCTTCTCCTTTATCTTGGTCTCTTTATTCACAAAAAGAGTAGTCAATGATAGCCCTTGGCACTCTTCAACTTTTGTATCATTCTCCACCATATAAAATAGATTACTTGGACCTTTAAATTCATCAGAATTCCTATTTACCACCTTTTGTATCCTTGAGTTCAATTACCTCCTATCTTTCACTCTAGGAGCTTGATAAAATCTATTATAACTTAATGGAATTTTCTTTTAGAATCTAGAAATGTGACCTCTCTATTCATAGTTATAACAAACCATACTCCTTGATGGAAACTCAACTTCTCTTACCTTATCTAGATAAAAACTATCAATGAGTCCAATGTCATGATAATTAAAACAAATAATCTTTGTGAAAAAGACTTACATTACCTTTCCTTATTTTGATAATTCTTAGAAAAGTGTCCTTCATTAAGATAATTGAATAACTTAACCTTGCTCACTCCTTTTGATTGATGACCTCCATCATAGTCTCATATAAAATCATTTAACAAGTCTTCCATATTCTCTAGCTCTATGTCAAAACTAATTACAAGTATATTAGTAACTATTAAAATTTGAATAACTCATGGCATTTGGTTGTCTAATTTGATTTGTATTTATTCTACCAGCACCTTCATTCCTTGTTTGATGATATATATTGAAAGGATAATCCACCTTGTTCTTATTGACATTAATTTCAACTTGAGAAGTAACTTTGATCTCTTCATTAAAACCTAATCTAGATTTGTCACTATTTGACATTTGACTCTTCAGGAGATCATTATAGCTTTTATCAAACTTGATAAATGATTTCACCTTGCTTACAGACTTTTCAACTCATCTTTAAAAGACATAATATTAGAAACATACATTGAACATTCATTTACTTTATTTTTTGGGCTTATAGATAAGATTTATAATTGAAAACTAATATTCTTGACCATATCTTCATGATCTTTAGTGTCTTCATTCATTCTTACATAAAATATATTGAAATTCTCCTCATAGTATTTGAATTGAAACTTCATCCTATTGTTAATGTTCTTTTCAATCTTTAGTTCTTCAAGAGCATTTATCAAATTAGTCTCATAGTCCACCTCATTTTCTTCATCATCTAAATCATTACAAGTAGACTCATTTTGATGTGATTAACTCCCTTCCTCAGCCATGAATAGGGATTCATATTCAACAAGACCATCACCTTCATGATCATACCCTGAGTCATTGACTTCACTCTCATATGATGAGTTGAAATATTATTTGGTGTAGAGACTCTTCTTGTCTTTAAATTACTTTTTATTGTTGTCAAACCTTCTAAATCCCATTTTTCTTTTATTAGACCTAAATGATCTCTTACCATCATCGTGACTTTGATCATGCTCTTCATTATCATCCTTCTTATATTTATGAAGGCACTAATTATCAAAATGTCCTATCTCACCACAATTGAAGAACTTAAGGGGTAATTTACCTTTATACTTTCCTAAACCCATTCTCAATTTTATTAAAATATAAATAATTAGCTCATCCTCATCTATATCATAAATGCCATCCTCCTTGGATTTTTTACCTAGTAACTTCTTCTTTGGCTTCATCTCTATCTTGAATGTTGCTTCCTTCTTTGGTGGTATATCATCATTCTTCCTCATGTCATAGGCAGTAAGGGTGCCATGTAATTGATCCATCTTCAACTGAGTAAGGTCATGAATTTATTCTATATCAGACCTCAAAACCTTTTGATTAATAGTATTCTCTTCAAGGTTCTCTTTAACACCTATAATTATGTTCACAATCTCATAAAATCTCTATAGAAAGGATGCCACATAATCTTATTCCTTCATCTTGATACTTTCAAATTAACTTATGTGAGTCTGAAACTTAGCAAACTTGATCTTTGAATATCCTTAATAAATTATCTATTATTTTTCTTGTATCTCTTTAGTATATTTATAATGCATTACCTTAGTGTATTCAATCTCTAAAATATTACAATTGATATCATTCATTACCTTGGAACTATTCTCAAACAACTTCTTGTCTGCAATACCAGATGGAAGAGTAGTAGGAGAAACATAACCATCCACAATAGATTTCCATACATCAAATCCTAAGGACATAATGTATGTCCTCATCCTCATACTCTAGAAAGCATAATTGGATCCATTGAACATCAATGTTTGTTTAGTAGATAAACTTCCTTGATGACTACCCATATTATACCTTGGACACCTAATTTGATCCATTGAACATTGGTGATTGATTAGTAAAGAAACCTCCTTGATGACAACCCATATTGTACCTTGGATCATCTTCAATCTATTAATCCTTTACTAAAGGCCCTTTTATGATACCAATTGTTAGATGTACAATCACTAAGAGGGGGGTGAATCAGTGAGCCTATATATTTTAATTACAATTTTAGTCCTTTCAAACTATTAATCAATTAGCATATATCAACTTTATCAAGAAATATTAAAAAGAGATCTCATTCATTCAAAGCATATACAAGATTAAACACATAACACATAGTTCCTATGGGAAACCCTCATGGGGAATAAAATCCAATCTCAAAACTAAAACATAAATGGACTATTGTCCTTTAAGAAATTATAAATAAGATGCTGATCAACTCCTTTAGACCAGTAAACCTTGATCATATCTTCCTAACTAAAGGTACTTAATGAAATGCCTATTTCATAAGGATTAGCTACCCTTAAGGAATACCAAGTCCTTTAGACCCTCTTTTGAACACCTCTACCTTATAAATGATGTATTTAACACTTGATGATAGATATCTATTTATATAACCCATGTAAAAACTCTCTCTCTCTATCTCAAATAGGCCTCTCACATAGGCATACCACAATCTCTCTCCTTCACTCAAATTGTCCTCATATGAACACTAAGACCTCTTCACATATCCTCAAATTGCAAGAGAAATTTTTTGACATTAGAAATATGACCTACAGATCATATACATAGTCATAAATTTTCTCCATTTATTAACTCATTCAACTAGGCACTCTACCTCTCCTTCACTTCACAACTTTCACATTCACCTTACACAATTCTTGCTCACAAGTCTTCCACAAGCCTACTAAAAAATTATAAACCATCTCATTTGGTTCCATAATTTATATATCAATAATGAACTAACAAGATCACAATATTTCCTTATTGGCCATAAAACATGCCTTCACCTTTAAGGCATCTCACATGGGTCACACATAAGCAAAATCCACTTTCAAATAGGCCTAAGTCACTTTTAGGTCCTATAGAGACCCATTCATCTATTTATCACTTATCCAAGAAAAATAAATTCCATAGGAACACTTTCCAAATGCATTAACCTATTAAAACTGATCTATAGGTCTTATTTAAGTGTCCATATCCATAAAAATACCCTTCTACTTGAGCACAAATTACTTAAATAATATTTTGTGTACTCAGTCACCATGAATGAATACACACTCAAATTATAAACCTTTGTTCATACTAAATATGATTAGGGAAACCTTAATAATGCACATAAATCATCCTCATGAAGTTTTAAAAACTCCCTAATATCTAATTCATCAAGATATATTGAAATAATGTTAAATACCCTTCTCAGGTTACTTATAAAATATGCATGAATACATGTCAATATTTGAACCTCTATTTATTTGAATGTACACACTTTCATATCTTCAAATTAATATTGACAGATGTGCCTTGGGATATTCTACCACTATCTATTTTTACACCATGAGAAAACTCATCTTGGATCAAATGATATAGACAAAATATAAAGCATTAGTTTTTTCCTTTACAAATTTTAATATTCTAATGCAAATGGTCACAATTAAACTTTGAACACTAAGCTCACATCTCGTGTCCTCTCAATTTTAGATAAATCTTGCACCATCAATCTTCTTTGAACTTTAACACATAGGTTTAAATGCTCAAAATTTAAACCTTGAACATGTTGATGTCATCTCAGTCAAGCTAGAAACTTTGAATCAACATGCTCCATCGATCTCCTCTATGTAGCTCAATCTTTAACAATGATTAAAACTATTAACTTTACCTTTTGAATTCAATATGATCTATTTATATCTATTTTTACCTTCACCTACTCACTATTGATCCTTGGAAGAAGCTCGATCTTTATCTTTGTTCAATGTTAAACATCATGTACCTGTCCTCAACTCATTACTTCTTAATTTCCTAGAATGATGTGCTCCATCAATGTTGCTTAAAATTTAACTTTTCAAAATTCAAATAAGTATGGGAACCTTAATTATCTTCCTATAAGGCTAATTTTAAACATTTATATCTTTTACCTCACTCACTTTCATGTTTCTTAAATTTGGACCATATTATATCCTCACATAGGAGAATCTAACCATGTGATAAACTGCTCCTAGATCCCTCACATGTGTGAGATATATCATCAATAAAATTCCTTATCAAAATATTATATAATAGATCTAACTATGATTATAACTTGTCTAGGAGGCCAAATTTGAACATGCATATCTTTTACCATGCTTTGGTTCTTGACCTAAAATTTAGCACAAATTAACTAGGCAAAAAATTGAATAAACCCATATGATCAACTTCTCTTCAAATGACCACATGTGCAAGATATGTTACCATAAAAATTCTTACTTGAATCTTCCTTTCCTTATGAAAATTTGGCTAAGTATGGGAAAACAATATTAAATTGCCTAAAATCCTAACTTTGTACTTATATATATTTTATTGTGCTTAGACACATGACCTAGGATTTAGCGCATAAAAACTAGGTAAAATACTAAACAAACCCATGTGAAAATTTCCTCCTAAAACCTTTATGCATGTGATTTTTAGCATCATCAACATGCTTACTCAACTCTATTTGAACATAGAAAACATTATCATAATATTGGAGAGCCCTAATTTGTACCCACATATCTTTGACTATACTTAAGCACATGACTTGAAAATTAGATCATAGAAACTAGGGACTAATGTGATCACAAACATATGACTAACTCATCTTTACTCATCCACATGTGGAAATGGTGACATCAACAAACTTCTTACTTAGTTTTTTTTCCATTGGACCTAAAATGTCTAGATGACAAAAATGATAATCTAGGTGAATTCTAATTATGCACATAAGCTCTCCAAAGCATATAAAACCTCTTTTAGGACCCCTTACACATGATCAAAACTTCATACTCATCCCTAAGCATCTCTAACCATGCTAAAACTAAATATCAACTAGGCCAACTCAAAGCACACTTTTTCATTATTAATTAGGCTATTAAATAACATCATCCAGTCACTATGATACCTCCATAACATCATTGAAAACTCTCTAATAGAGTAGAGTTTACATTACCAACCAATGGGTAATATCTAAATTACTATTTTCTAGTTCCCCACCACAAGTCTTCATGGAGTAATTTCTAAGACTAATTAGAGTTAGTGTATGTAGGATTTGATTTGTGTTTCTTTCCTATACCATATTTGTACATAGTGTTTATATAGACATGATTTTTTGTTGTTTATTTTAATGTATGTGTGTTTATTTTCTCTACTTTATTCCTACTTTCAATAAGTCTTTTTCAAGACAGTCCTCAACTCAAATTAATATAATTTCTCAAAAGGAAATTCACAAATCAAGAATGCAGGTATGACTCTTGAATAATGGTTGATCATGGACTTTATAAATTTAATCTTAATGTTATAGTTTTGAGAAATTGGTAAGGACTAATGAGTAGTTTAATTGTTCCTTAAAATATTAAACCTTGTTCTAGTCTGAATTTGATTATAATAAGGATTTCATATGTTGAATGAAATTTTTAATTATTCAAACAAATTCATGTTAGCACTTATAGAAATTATTCTCTAGAATGAATTTTATAACCAAAGATGAGTGTTTAAATATCAAACATTTGACCAAATCCTAAAACTTAGCTAATTCTAGTCCCCAACATTTTTGGAAAGCTAAAACATATCTAAAAAAATGTAAAAATAAGAGCCTTATAAAAAATTAAAAAGCTTTCTAAGAAAAGGTGATTCTAATAACCTCCATTAGGGCTATGGATGCTTAGCTGGTAGTGGAGTAAGGCCTTGCGTAAATCCAAAGGCATTTATGTGAAGGTAATGGATGCCTAGCTGGTAACAAAGCAATGCCCAAGCCTTCATTATTATAAAAGCATGAGTATTAATGAACATCTAAATATGCTATAATTTAATATTAATGATTAAAGACATGAAATCTGGAAGTTGTTCTCTAAATTCCATGACAACCAGTAAGTGGAATCAAAGCACACACATAACATGACTAGGTCTTGATGTTTGATCCTAATTTTACATGTGTAAGACTTGTTCTAATTATGAATTGATCTTAATAATGGTACTTGATCATGTGGAATAAGTAGCCAAGTTATTAGTCTTAACCAAGAGTAAATAAATTCTAACATATTTTTATGTTTCCCATAGAAGTTGCCATTTATTCTAGTCAACATACACCCATTTTTTAAAAATCAGGATCCTTATTTATTTATTTTTAAATTTGTGCTATGAATTGAAAATTCCACTTAATAAGAGTGTACTATTTGAAGATCATCCACACCACTAGCTTAATTTTCATGTTTCCACATAAACCTTATTTCACTTCATCTAACATTTCTAGCAGTTACTTCATGTGTTTCCAAGTTGAAGGTCTAATGGAGTTTCATTGATGTGAATAGTGTTCAGGGTTTTATACTTTAATGTTAATTTAACCCCACTTTATTAACCATCAATCTTTAGTAAACTAATTAAATCCATATTTGAATATCCAAAAACCCTTAGTCTAATTATTTTAGCCTAAGTTCTATTGAATTTAATTCAAATTTACGTAAGATTAAAATTTACGTGGGATCACTTTATTATATTTTAAACTTAGTTTAAATTTTATCCTAAAATTTTATCATGTTTATTAACATGACTAAAACATTAGTCTAAAATTTTATCCTAAGTCTCATTAAATTAGCTAAGCCCTTAGTTTATTTTCATTGCCATAGGATTGAATTAACATGAGGATGCCAAGTATTAAGATCTTAGGAGCTTGAGTCGAAGATCAATGGTATGTGGGTGCCTGCCTAGGTCAAATTATAAAAGATTTTGAGATGAAACATGAGACTAATAAGTGTCATGATCTTAGATACAAATCAAATATCTAAGAACCAGTGAAGATTCAATAAGTAAAGGATGTTGAGAAGGAATGTGAGAGTGACAAGTGTCATGAGAGAGTTCAACCTATTTGTAAGGAAACAATGATAAATGGTACACATTTGATTGTGTATCTAGTAAATCAATGGTGTTAATGAAGGTGTACTTTTCAAAGAGACAAAAATGAATATGGTAGTGACACATGTCATAATCATGATGAATTGAATGGAAATCGACCAATTATATTCAATATCCTAAATCAAGATCTATGATGAGTGAAGACTCAACAATTCAAAGGGCCTAGATTGCATTAGAATCTTATACATGGTATTAGACTATTCCACTAAGTTTTCAAAGGATGTAAAAAGTTTTTAGAGCCACCAAATGGAAAATCCTCAGGAGCTTGAAAATAAATCAATGGCCCATGATGAATCCAAAGCTAGGAGGCTCCATAAAAGATCAATGGTGAAAATTTAATTAAGCCTTAGGATTTCACATGAAGGTGATGCATGTTCAAGAGTGACAAGTTGTCACATTTTAAAAATTAATGAGTAGTGTGACATGATGATGCCACATAGGTAGAACATATAATATTTAGAGATCTTATGGATCCAAACACATGGATGGTATAAATGTTCAATCCAAACTCAATCTAAGGCATGAAAACTCATAGTTCAAACTTACTTGCCACCATTAGAGCTCTGTGTAAACCTTTAGAAAAGACTTAAAGTGTATGGTTTTCTCTAATTATCTCTAATTTTATTATGATTGAGACAAGAGAGTTAGATTATTATCTATAATTATATAATTAAATCAATGGTGACCCATAAGAATATTTCAAAGGATATGTTGAGATATATCTGACAAGAGATGTCAAAGGTTGGGTGTATAAGGACATTGAGTTCATAGATGTTTCTTTAAACATAGGTGATAATAATTGGTCTAAATTATTCTAGATAATTGAGAACCAATCAACTATCACTAGGAAAGAAGAGAATATCCTCTCTATAAAGAGTCTCTATAATGACATTGTAGTAATACAAATGACTATACTTCATTATGTAGCTACAAAACCATAGGTACTTCATTACATTTATGTTCTTGCTCCAATTTTTAATGAAGCTAGAATAGACAAGGAAATTTTAATTATTACAAAAATTTAAAGTAAAGTGGCTTACATTTATGCTAATGAATTTGATTCCTATTATAAATTTCCCAAACCCCATATTGACCTAGCCTCTATCAATTCCTGGGATAAAGAGCACAATTTCATGGACACCTTGTCTATATGGTTAGATTTTCGTGATTAGGTCTTTTTAGACCTTAATAAGAGCACCCATATCATTAAGTTTAGACCTATAATTAATATGATAATTAAAATGTTGAATAAGTTGTGTGGGTGTGTAACCACAACATATGTAGATCCATTATGGGTCCCCATAGTCTACTTCATTGTTGAAAGGGAAATTTTTCCTCCATTATGTGAGATAATTAGCATCTCTCTGAGTAGACAAATTATATAATTAGGCACAATAATAAGACTGAATTTTATATGATGTCCTACCTCTTATATACCTTATATGCAACCAAAAATATTCCCAATCAGACGGAATGGTCTCCAAATGGAACCCAACCATTTCTCAACACTATTCCAAATTGTGCATCTTTAAGTATAGAGACCACATTCAATTTATTTATGATTTTGCCTATCCTACCCTATGTGAATCTATAACTAGAATTACCATGGAGATAAGCCCTATAATCAATAAATTTATTTAAATAATGGGAGATGTATGGCTGTACCCTAACTATATAATCATAAGGATTGAAGGGTCTTGGAATTCTCCTCTCAAGTTACCAATCCATGTTCATGATAACTTAAGAGAAAAAGAGGTAGCCTACCGATTATTTCATGGCATAAATGTACTTTGAAAGACCAAAATAAAGTGGCTTTTTCATGGCTTCCTATGATTATTGGAGAGACTACCTTTAGATAGTGGGATCACATTGAGGCATCATCAAAGCATAGATCATCTTTTAATCTATAGATTGATGAACTTAGATAATCAAACCCTTATGGAAGGGTTAAAGAGCATTTGAAACTCAATGGGATTATGAATGTGCCCTATGAACATGAGCCTAATGAAAGTGACATTATATATAGCAAATAATCCTCCTACTTTGAAGTAACTAGGATATGGAAAGAGTAAAACATTAGACCTGGATCCAGATTGCATAGAGACACAAAGGTTGATGATCAATAGAAATTGGGCCCTAAATACTAGCATTTTATTAGTGTTGAATACTCCAAGCCCTCAATAGTATAATTTTGAAAAAAAAACTAAGCCTATAGATCATAGGCTTGAGGATAAAAGGCTAGATGAAATAACTTTTAGTTCATCAGTTCATGAACCTCCCAAAGTAGTAGAGAAAGAGTGACCTCAAGGAGAGGTTCATATTATATCTCTAGATCCTCAAGAGTCTATTGATGATGTATTAAACATGTTATCCATAACATATACATATTTATATGAATAAAAATCAAGTTTTTATTAAATCGAGAAGGTAAAGTATAAAGTATTGGACTTGGTTCATATTGATACTCCAAGAAGGAAAGTTGAGATAGCCATTGTCTCAATAACAAACAAACTCAAAGTGACTATTACTCCTCCATTGAGTGAAGTTAACTTGTTTAGTGAAGAGAACATCATTTATGGTCAACCCATTCTCAAATGGTTCATTTATGAACTTATATTGAAGAATCTACCTACCTACCATACATGGGCTATGGTAAAAGCCACTAATTTGTATATGGATCAAGAAATAAAACCATGGAGAGTTGATTTATAGGAAGAGGAAGAAAGAAGATTAGACACTCCAAATCAATTATCATACTAATCATAAATGAAGGTCCTAACCCCACATGTAACCCAATATTCAAATGTAGTCAAGTTTGATCCAAAGACTATTAGCTTATAGAGAGTGATAGAGAAAAGGGTCATAGTAGGAGCTAAAGAAATTTTGTATCAAAAGGTGGATCTATTTACTAGTTTGACTCAAAAACTAGGATAGAGTCTTAGTGAGGATACTATATTTGAATAATTTATCTTGGAATTATCTCAAGCACAGTCAAATTAGTTACAAGCTATTATCAAAGGGCTAAAGCAATAAAAAATGAGCATGGAGAGTAATCTATTTTGTCTGTTCTAGGAGATATGGTCAACTAGATTGAAATAACCATGTATGATCTATTCAGATCCTTGAAGGTAGTAAAGTCCAATCAAGATTTAATGAAAAAATAAGGTACTTTAGTTGTGAACCAAGTAATGTGATGGTAGGAGTCAAGAAATAAGGTGAATGATTTCATCAATATTTTAATAAAAGATCAAATTATTGAATTCAAAAAAGTCAGCCTAGACCATTTAAGTATGGCTATGAGAATATTGATAGATAAGTTTAAGGCTTTCAATAAATGGTCCAAGGAAATGGGAGATATTTCCAATGATTTCAAGTTATTAGAAAATATAATGATGCATATACCTAGGATCTTGATCAAATATCCCACCACACTCAACCATATTATCCTAATAATAGATGAGGAATTCAAACATAGAGCTACTTAGTTCATGCAAGAAGTGAAGAATCAAAGCCAAGGAAAATTAAGGGTAGATAAAAAAATAATCTTGGACATGATCTTGTCTATAAAAGATAAGATTGGTGATGTAAAGAACATGAAAGATGCTTTAGAGAGGGCTAAAAAGGAATTCAAGGGACTAGAAGATCAAGAAAATGAACTTTTCTTGGATCCCATCATCAACCTCAAGCTAATTGATGAGAAACATAACAAAATAATGAAGATTCTATAGTAGAGATAAATGACTACAACAACAAGTGCTTCTCAAAGTCAAATTTATTGACTTGGAATAATCTCTTATATAATAAAATGTATATAATTTTGAAAAATGAATATTATTATTTTTAAATAATGTGCATCTTGTAATGAAAATGGCTTATAGGTCAGTCCATTTAGAAAGTGTATATTTCTAGAAGGTTTTAAAAGGATAACTATCCTTGACACTTGTAAAATTATCATTCTATATGATTGACTGACATACCTCCTTAGTCTTCTATAAAAGGGGTATTTTCATATGTAAAGAGGAGGGAGTTTTTGAGCAAAAACTATTTGTACACTTGGAGAAATTAATACAAGAAATAATTTTCAAAGATTATCTAATATTTATTTGTGTTTGCTATTATGGCCACTCTCTCAATTATCTGTTTAGATGCTTAGATTTGAATTGTTTCTATGGATTATAGATGTGCATATATGAATGTAGAGTTTTCAATTTGTGCTTATTCTAGATTGATATAATTATTTTAAGTTCATTTCATTTCTTTACTTTATTTGAAGATGCAATAATGCAATTTTTCTATGGAAGTAAATCTCTAGAGTGAACTTGATTTCTTATCTGCATTATTTCACCTTTCCTTAGACATTTTCCTAGTATATGGTAGGATTTGTGATTTAGCTATTTCATGTCATGTACTAGTTTGACAGTATGTCTTGATGAAATATAAACTTTGTCACAATGTCTAGAATGAAAATTAGAACACCTTTTTTCTACCCTACCCTTCCATTTGCTTATTTTTTTGATCTAATCACTTTAATTTAGATTATCATTGTAAATATACATGCTAGCTTAGGTTTTAAAATTAGGATTTGATCATTGTTCACTATATTTAAATCATATTATTTTCATGTTCACAAGAAATATTTTAGACCAAGGTTGCCCCCAAAAATTATTTATATTATCATTTTGTGAAATAGTTATATTAATTTTCCACTATTCCACCAAAGATATCAGGAATATCACAACTAGATACTCATGCAATGGATTCTTTGAATCTAGAAATGAGAAGTATTTCTCAACACTTTACAAACCCTATGACACACTTTCAAGAATAAACATGGCCTTATGTACTTATACGCTTAAAACCTCTACCTATTGTAGCTCCTCCTCATCCACCTCTTGAGTTGGAGGGGTCTATGGTCAGTATCCATTAGGCTTCCTTTGATATGTCTTAGTTATTCTACATACCTATGGGACTATTTATTGAGATGGAAGACAAGGGGGAGTAATGATAGGTGTTAAGTTCGAGGAAGCCATTGTTTTCTCTTCATCAAAGGAATCTAAGGAAAAAATCCTAGATCTACCTTTTATGCACTGCCCCCCTGATTGAGTTAATTCCTTAGCTCACTTTTTCTTTACCTATATTATTTAAACTATTGAATTTTGAACTAGGAGAACTTGTTCTTATTTTACTTGCATGGAGGGAAGAAGTTGTTCTTCCTTAGCTTGATCATCCCATTCTTAGATGAGTGGTACATGAACTACCAAATTATATTAGTCTTGAGGTTGGCCTTGAGCCATTTAGGGATCTAGTCCCTCTCCTTCTGGTGACTATGATGGCTTACCACTCTAAAAATATAAGGATATCCATCCTCTAGGAGGTGAAATTATAATTTTTTCTTCACCAATTGTAAAGGATGGTTCCACCTATATTACTCTTAGTAAGTCCCCACTTAATCTAGTAGTTTTAGCCATCTTCTTGACCTCTTCATCATCCTTGGCATTCAAGAAGATAGAATCAGGATCCATTGGCTCATGCTTGTATGTGAGGCCAAGGGTATGAATTTTGTTTTGGACCTTGCCATGAGGATCCCAGACTCTATGAGGAAGGGTAGGAAATGCATATTCCTTTTTGATATTTTCAACCTCCTTAAATTATTTGAAAATGGTATATTGCATTTTCCAAATGGTAATGTGGGATCCATGGAAGGTGGAATTTTTATTTCTCATTAACTTCTCATCAATGCTATTCCAAATTTGATATGTAATTTCATACTTATCTACCTTGTCTAGAATGAAATTTTGGATCTAAAGAAGATCTACCTTATGGCTCAACACCATGATGACTTTGTAATCTGGATAAGGATATTAGTCTCCTATATTGTTATCAATTGTTTAGGCTATGTTGAGGGAAATTATTGTCAAAGGATAGTCATGGATTTCCATCCAAACTTAAGGATAGAGGTTTTAAATAATATTTAGAATATTCCTCATAAATGAATATATGTGCATAAAAATATATTAGTCACAAATCATGTTCTTGATGAATTATGTGTTGGGTTCCCATACAACTCCATTGTGTCTACATACTCTACCCATGATTGCATCTAGTAAATAAGACACCATGTAGAACTTTCCTCCCAGTGGCCTCTTATCCTTATATAAAATTTTATCCTATAAGTGTGCATTGATCACTTCCCCTAAAGCATAGGTATAATTTTAAGTAGTTAGTAGGTCTAGTAGAGGAACCCATTCTAGGTGCATGAAGTATATGCTTACATGGCCAAAAATTCTGTTCAATAGTGTCATCCCCACATGTATTCCCATTCTAAAATGAGTGATTGGGATGGGTATATTGACATGTTATTTCAAAGTGAAACTTCCCCAAGTAGTATCCATATTAGCAGATCTCACTCTAGATTATTGGCCTTATTCTATGTGATGACAATGTGCAAATCAAAAGTAACATCTATAATTTGTTAGATCAAATACCTGTTAAATGCTTCTCCTACAATATACATGATGATAGTGTTGTTTTTGACATAATGAATGTATCCTTCATAGATTATTTTCCCTTCAAATAAGAAGCCCCATAGTAGATAAATACACTACATAACCTATAGTTTGTAGATGTATAGTGTAGTGCTTGACATTTAAAGGGGATTAGGTCATTTAACAACTACTTATTCTTAGCTTTTATTTCTTCTTTGAGTGAAAATTAATCTAGTTTATCCACTACTTTCCACAATGCACAATAGTTTGGATAACATCCATTGAGTGTGGTAGCTTCAAACACAGTGTCCAAGTACCTCGTAGAATCCTTTATTGATAACCTAGATGGTGTTATGGCTCCTTTGTAAGACCTATATGATGATTCCATGATGATTTTATTGAGTACTGGTATACTCCAAAGCTTTTAAATATGGTTTATATAATTGAACTAAATTTCATGGATCACAAATCACTATGATAGAAATAAGTGGTTTTGGGATTGATTGAGGTTGAAGTTTACTTGAGCTTGAAGATGGAATGGTGAAAAATTGGCTAGGGGATTAATGTAAATAGATATTCTGCATTGATTTCCAATTCTTATTCCATTACTTATTAATGTCTATGATATCATCACCTTAGTTAAATTAAAATTTGGCCACACTATATGAAACATAGGATGCCTTATCATTCAAGGTACCATTATGTATCCTTTTTTCTTTTTCCATGTGTCATTATGTAGCCTATTCAAAGGTAGTCAACCTTTAACTTTGAGCCAAAAGACTTTAAAGCAAAGAATTCTCTTCATAGAAATATGTTCCAAATGTTCCCAAAACAAAATTTTTTGAAACAAAGTTAGTGATTACTAAGGCTGATAAAGGAATAAATCTAATTAAAATCCTCCAAAATAATGGTTCTAAAGCAAATTTTATGAAATGGATATTACCAACACAAAGCCTCTGATGTGAAAGTTTCCCAAGAGAATCTTTTTGAAACAAACCTTTTGATGAAATCCTTCCAAATGAATGTTTTTCATGACAAATTTATCAAAGACTAAGTCTTTGAAATAAAGTTTTTAGTATAAAATTTGCCAATGAATAAGATTCCAAAGACTAAGACCCTAAAGAAAGCTACTGATGAAAACCTACCGAAGTAATTTTTGTCGAAGTGAAACTTACCAAAACAAATTTGTTGATGAGAATTTTTCCAAAGAGAATATTTACAAAGTGAATATTTTATAAGTTAAGTTACCAAGGAGAATGTTTTTGTAGAGAATCTTTCTGAAGATAAATTTTTGGATGAAATATTTCGAAGACCAAACATGCTGAAGTCTAAAATTTTTTAAAATAAAACAATCTAAATTACTATCATGTAAAGCCATTATTTTCATATTTTTAATTAACATGTTAGTATAATAAATAATTTCTAAAGGAAAAAATATAATACAACATGATTCAATGTTAAAAGAACTAAATTTATATAGATAATATAATTATCATAACCCTCAAAACTCATAGTTACCCCTCCAAGATATTCATTATTTCCAAAAGCAAAGGGGTTACCTATTTTTAAAATAAATAATATAGGGTATAGTATGTTTAATACAATTCATTCCATCTCTAAACATTCTTAATAGGTCTTCCTACTCACTTAATACCTTTAACATGCTTGGGAGCTATGAAAATAACCCTAAAATTAGACATTATAAGCACTTTTTTGTAAATTCTACCTCACATATGCTAATAAAAAATAATTTTAAAATTCCCATGAGACATATCAAGATCACCAGAGTCATTCCAATGCATGAATATTGAATTTTAAGGCATTAAGAATCAAATTTCTTCTGGTAGGTTACTATTAAGGTTTAGAAAGGGTTTTAGGTGCCTTTACTTCATAAGGATTATTAATAGAGAACATATCCTCTTTATATTTACTAAAACCAAAATATGGGAGTGGAATATACTTTCCATAATGTCAAAATTCCAATTATTCCATGCAAAAACTTATTCATTTACCAAGTATAAAACTATGTTATCTCAAGCTATTGCATAATGAAATTACTGCTTCTAAGGTGATTGATTTCTTAATGATAGTTCATACTAGTTAAGGACCCAATCCAAAAAATACTAATAGAAGATTAGAGTTTAGGTTCCCTTTCACCATATTTGAAAGATAATAGTCCCCATGCACAAGGTCAAGGTATCAATGATCAAGAATATCTTGTCCTTGAAATACAATCTAAAACCTAAAGAGCTCGCAGAGTTTTCATCAACCAAAATACCAATTTATTGCATTTTATATAATTATGGGTGCCTTTTAGACTTTTTAATACCATTGATTAACTTATATTCCCTCAAGTATTCATCTGACCCTCAACAAACCACTTTTATTCCATTATACCTATTGGTCTACTTGTGTAGTCATATTCTTACCAGGCCCAAATAGGGACTATTTGTATTATCACTCTTCTCACTTGACAATAATGATCTCATGAGGACATAATGTATCAAAAAAAAATCAACCTAACTTACCTCTTTAGATAAACCCCTTTTTCCCTCCAACACAATAAGACATTTTGCACTTGATTAGGCATATTTGAAAGTACTAATTGACTATGTATGGAGGGTTTAAATAAGTCATGTTTAGGTCAATTCTTTTGATCTATCCTTATTTACTTTGAACTTCAATTTAGTCCTAACACTTTTATGTGATCTTACCTAGACTCCCATCTCACTGTGTAGGTAGCATTTTATTCTCAATATTGGAAATAACCTATGTAGATGGTCATATTAATGTCTTGATTATATTTATGATTTAAACAGTATGACCTTCCTGACTCTTCTCCTTCAACTATGTTAACCTTGCTCTTCTCAACTAGTTTTGAGGCTAGGATTAGATATCATTTGGATTAAATCCCATGACTTAGTCACCTTGAACTTTGGTAATCCAACATGAAACTTTGTTAACAATGGTAGACTTAGGGTTTAGGGAGTGATTTATAAGCACACACTACTTTATCCTAGGGATAAAACATGAAGGTATTGAGGGATTAATAATGTTTTCCACACATTAGACTATCTCCTTCATATATATGTATGAAACTATGCATGATCACAACCTCCTTGACTCACCTTGTAGTTTGCACTCTGTAAAAAAAAGGAAGATAGTCTCCTGAACCATATGGGGGTTTGAAGGCTCACTAAACTTTAAACATTGTTTCTTGCATTATTATATAGGATTATGTGTTGATTTTAAATTTATTTAAATTATTTATACATATTTTTCATCTTTCATCCATATCCTAACTTCTTGGGTGAGTCAAAAATCATATTTGACACTCTTAGATTATGTTTTTTGCTTGAGTTATAGGCATGAAGAATCAGACAAATCTAATTTCATATGTTTCAACACCCTACATCCTTCTCATACACCTATAAAATTGACTTAACCATCTCAATACTATCCTATCTTGTTGAATTCCATAAACCTTTAGCACCAAAGACTCTGACATCTTTCCACTATAACTCAAATAAGGCATTCAAATAGGTTCATTATATTCTCATGTTATAAGATACTTGATGATTCCCCTAACCTCATGTTTAAAATTATTCTACATATTTTTATAATGTTTGAACATGTATGAAGGTCCTTGGTAGTGTTTTCATAGTGTTTGAACAAGTATTAAGGTCCTTTGTTAGTCATAAGGAGTTTTCAATATTCAAGGTGTCATGGTGGAAGTGGGTTTATAATTCAACTGATGAGCCATCATGAATATATGTGATGTACACAAATAATGTGAGGTATGGTTCATTTAAAATCTTTTTAGAACATTATGAAGGTGTATTGGTTCCCAATTGGAGTCCTTATTAACTCCTAAAGTCTTTTCATATGTGTTGATATTCTATTCAATTATTGTTTCTCTTTAAGGTCATATTTGTGTCTTAAAAGTAATATTTTTGACCATAATGAGACTCAATTTGACCTTGATGGGACACTAGAGCACCATCCATGAATTCAAGAGTTTTCATAGATTCTATTAGGCCATAACTATGACATTTCATGCACTATTGATCCCTATTCCCATAAAGGTCAATACTTAATTACCACTAATGGGCCCCACACATGCCAAATTATGCCATTTTAGATTCTCCAATTCATACCATAGAATTTAATACATCACCTAACTTATATTTCACCTCCATCCTACCCATTAATAATGGCTTGTGGTCTGAAACATGAGAGAATGCAAGAAAGTTGTAAGTTTTAAGAGTTTTGTGAATAATACATATCTGTACAGTACAAACTGAGTTAGGTGGAGTCAAGGATATATATATATATATATATATATATATATATATATATATATATATATATAAGGAAGTTAATAATATCATGTGTGGAAGAAATTATAGTTTTTTAGTGCTTGAGGATCTCAAATTTGATTTAAATTCCCACCAAGCTCATTGGCAGGCTTGGAGAACACTTCAGGTTTGTGCTTAGACCATATATAAGAGAGAGAAAGAAGATCCAAGATCTTGCATAGAAAAAGTAAATGTGTTCACCTTTAATTCATGGTCATTGGTTTCAATATTGTATCCTTGAGATCTATGAACATAAATTAAGAACTTAAGGGGTTTGGACATCATTCACATCTACACAAGGTAAAATGAATAGGATGGTTTTCATGAATTTCTAGTCTATTTTATTAAACTGATGGTTATTATTGATTCCTTATGTATTAAAGGAAATTATCATGACTTATTAAACATTTTGTTCACATGTGTGAACCTATATAAATGAGATACATCTAAACTATCAAAGTTTATAGTCTATAGGTAGAGTTGGATGGTAAAGTGTAGTGTTGAGTGCTTTCACCTGATATTGACAATATTAAAGGATTAATAGGATGTTCTAAATTTGCTTGTCTCTTTTATCCAAGTTAATATTCACATAAATCTCTTATACTCTCAAGGTGTCTTCAAATAAAGGGTTTCATACACATCTGGGGTTCATTATGCATAAAGACTATGTGTTGTTTAATGGTGTGTTAAAAGCTCTCAAACATAATATGAGCATGCAGTGGAGTGTTATAATCATGCTAAGTTACCATTACATTCTTTTGTGTAGTTTCATAAGCTCCATGATATACCCATAGGACTTTAAACCACCTCTTATCTCATAAACCTCTTCAAAGTCACTTTGATATAAGTTAAGGTTTCTTAGCAAATATTAAGGTTCTTGATAGATTCCTAGTTTTCATATTTGGACTACATATACCTTTTCTAGGCCTTAAAAGTGATATGTATTAATAGGTATACATATTATAGTCTTTAAGGTAATTTTGGGATATATTAATTAGGTCCCCACACTTTGTTTTAAGTCATGGATAGACCTGTGCCATTTCATGCTTTCTCCACCACCATTGCACTACAGTTAAACCTTTCACTCCATGTTCAAATCTCATACTACTCCATTGTCATCCCCATTAAGCCATCCACCCCTCTTTCTAAACCTAAATAATGAGAATTAGGAATATATAACCCTTGAGACTCTTAATAACCATAACATCATATAATATATACCCATATAACCATATACCTTACTAAGAAAGAAAGTGACCATCTATAGTAAACCATTTGGGCCTACTGAGCAAAACTTTATAGGATCACTTTGTATGGACTGCCCATGGGCATAAGAAGTGATATGATTAAGAGGATGGATAACTCAAGGATATTAATGAGAATGTTTAAATTTTACAAATGTTTCAAGAAATTTTAATTCATTATCTTCTCATAGAATCTTTTTGCTCAGACCCATTGTAGATAGTTAATGCGTGCAATGTGACACCTACCCTATTGCTAACATATATGGAGATTTATATCTTTCATGTAGTAAGAGACAAAATCCATTAATTATAAGGTAATATTAAAACCAAATGAGAGGATAAATCATGGTTACCATCCCATCTAAAATCAAAATAACTTTGAAAATTTACGTAAGGTTTATACATGCCTAACTGGGCATAAAACCTAGCCTAAGGAGTAAAAAAATATACAAGGGAAAAAGATAGTGAAAGTATAATACCTAAGGTATCACTAGCCTTGGATAATATGATAAACATCATAATTTAATAGTAATTTAAATATAAAGGGATAAAGGCTGAATCATAACACCTCATACTACCAAACACCTAGACTTGTAGGTAGGCCTATAGATAGTCATGCCAAAATTATTGTTTCAAGCCTTTGTAGGTGTGACTAGACATTCAAACTTTGTAAAAAAGGTAAATATGAGTGAATTAAAGCTTAAATTATCTCTTATAGTTCATATAATTAGTGTTTATATAGAGTAAATTTTCTTGGACCTATTCCAATTTGTTGATAGTCAGTTCTAAGGCTAGGTAAGTGATTTAATGTTTTAAGGAGCAAACAGGCAGGCTAAAATTCATGAGGAGTTTTTGAGGAAATTTTTTATGGTGGTTAATATATTTTTACACCATCTAGGGTAAGAAAAATTTAGTGTTTTATTCAAATATCCTTGAGGGTAATCCAAAGGAGACATACCTCAAGCCTGGTCTTAAACCTTGCTACCATCTTGGGGCATATTCAAGTCTTTATAATAAGGTATATGAACATGAAAGAGATGGGGGATGTTTCATATCTTAAAATAATAGTTTAAAGTCAAGAGAAATAGGGAAGGGGTCAAACTGGTCTCAAAACCCTTCTCAAGTTACAAAGCTCTAGATAGCCAACTCAAGGTGCACCTTCAAACCTTCATACCCCTCACCACAAAGAGGTTGAGGCTTAGGTATTTTGAGGAAATTTAACTACCCCTATGGAATTAAAATATATAAAATAATGACATTTATTAAGGGGTTTAATTTTATGAATATCCCTAAGAAGTTAACTTGCTAAAAATAGTCAATAAAGAGCTTGAGAGTCATATTTCAACACTCCTATCTCAACACATGTTTTGCATGGGATCAAAAGATATTGAAGGAATATGGAGGGTCAATGAAATACAAGTTCAGGGAAATTAGTTTTAGTTTGGATGTTTATACTACATGAACCATCATTAAGATGGTGGACATCTTAAACCCAAGATAATACCCGATGGTGTATTCTTTCCCCAAAATACATCCATATGGGGTTCGTTGATTATGAAATGATCCTTGAGGTCCCCTAAGGTCTTTTGAGCATCACAATAACCCATTGGTTGGCATGTGCAAGGACCAAGTTATACATACCATGATTGAGAAGGATAATATGAGACTAAAAGAAAAGAAAGGGAAATTATTTGTATGTATCATATTGTTAAAGACAAAATGGGTCCTAAATCTTCTAAATATTCATTTAAAACTCATCTACAAGAACTTACATGACTGGTTTGTAAGTAGATTGACTTGGGTGTTGAGTTGAAGAGTTGCATACATTCAAAAAAATCCAAATGGCTTAATCAATCCAACACTTCTACTCCAAAAAATCTTAGATATGATATTCATGTTGAAAATAGTTTAGTAATGCCTCATAACCCCAGGGTTAGAGTAAAGAATAAGGCATCATGTGCTTAAACATGTTGATCCTAAACCTTTATTAATGTAATGATAGTTAGATATGGAGAAGAGGGAAGAATAAGGTTGAAGGAACACTTAAAGACTTAAAAAAGGAGGGTATCAGGTTGTCTAAGATCCATTTAATCACTTATATTGTAAAGGGTTACTATAGTTATCCATTTTGGTCTATAGACACTCAAAGGTTATCCAAGAAGCATGATTCTCATTCGAGGGACATTTTCATATGTTCATAACTATAAAAATCCTATGCATGGGAGGGTGAGCACTTCAATATATTTAAATAGGTGTGTCTACATGAGTTTAGTGTAATTAGTTCATAGTTTTATGACCTAACCTCTATGAAACATCATTAAGAGTCCTAAGCACTCTTAAGCCCCCTAAAACCCTAATAAGGATTTGACTAGAGAGATTTGATGAAAAGTTCACCTAAAAAAGTAGGAACCACTTGGAAAACACCTGAATGATATGTTCAACTTATAGGAGGCCATACCCATGATACTTTGTTGTATGGATGTTGTATGGATGCCTCTAAAAATTATAATTTTTTAGGGTTTTATGTATAAAATTGGGTGTAAGACTTAGTCAAGATTTATAAATAATGGGATGTGTTGTATTGAGACTTATTATACCTATCCAAATATATAAATGTTTCCTAATATACCTTTAAGTGCCTCTACTAACTTCTTCTAATCAGATAATCTGTGAGGCTGGTCTAGATGGCCTAGTCATGCAAGGAATATGGACTTATAGGTGAGATATGTTTGAAGTGTCCAAGTAATAGTGAATAGGGTTAATTAAAGAGTGCTTAGATCATTATTATATGGGCTTAGGGTCTTTTTCAATTATCTCAATCATCTAAATAGTGGATGAGAAGAATAATGAATGATTAATAAGTGAGGCCACTTAATCAATAGAAAGAAGGTGTTAGTGGATATAGGAAGGAACTATGTAATTAATGAATCACCATTAGACATATATAATTATGCATTGAGGTAATAATACCCCATTTTAAAGATAATAATGAAGGTTTTAGGTGGTTTTATCATCAAGGTCAACCTATAGGTGTGGGAAGCCACTTAAAACTCATAAAAATGGCTCCATTAAGCCACTTTTAATGTTTTTAAATGATGGGTAAAGAGGGAGTTGGATGAAGGTGGTGTACATGTTCTCTCCACAATTTAAACATTCCCAAAATTAGACATTAATGACTCAAATGGCCCATTCAAGACACCTATCCACTCAAGCAATGCATGGGGAGAGTAATGGAAGTCTTTATAAATATTTTAGGCCAACCTTGGTCTCTTCATATCCTTTTCTATTCCTACATTCTTCTATCTCTCATGAAAAATTATATATATTAAGGCATTGAGCTTGTTGTTCTCATCCCTCAGCTAGGTGTAGCAAAGCTCTACCAAAATATTACCTTGTACCTTAAGTCATAAAGAAAGATCAATTATAAAATTTTGTATGAGTGTTAGTGTGTATGATGATGGTTGATTTATAGAATTTATGAGGTTCACCTTAATTTTTAGGTTCTTTCTTCCACCTAATATCATACTATCACTCTATGTATGTTGTATGAAGTGTTGATAAGTAATAGTGGCATTAAAGTGTTGATGACCTAGTAGTGTCTTATGCAGACCAATATCCTTAGCCTTCAAGTTGAAAAATTATACTTTACCTTCATATGAAAAAATAATGACTAGGATTATGTTAATAGGTTTTATTATTTTCATACTTTCATTTAGTTCATAAGTGTGTTTAAGGAATAGTCAAGAGAGGATAATTAAGTATTGGTGCATCACCACTCTTAGTATATGTTTTCTTTCTAAGTTTTCATCTTAACCCTTTTAATCCCAAAATAAATAGGTTTTAGAAGGATAATTCAAGTTATTAAATCAGTATATATAGCCCCATAATCTATAGTTTTGTCTTAGATTACAGGTAACCCACAACCTTTAGTTCAATCCCATGTTAGTTCAAATTTGAAGTGGAATTAAACAATATTCTTAAAGAGGGTGAAACTTAGGTTGCTAAAATGTTTGTCATGTTTGATGGGACCAAATTTCAAGTGCCTTAAAATAGGTTTTTTAAAGATTTGGAGGATATTTAAAAGCAAACGATTTCAGTGGTAGATTTGTAGATAGTTAAATGCAAAAGGTGTCTGTTAGATCTTCTTCAAAAGGTAAGAATTTTAGGCCAACCTTGGTCTCTTCATAGCATTTTATATTCGTACATTCTTCTATCTCTCATGAAAAATTATATATATTAAGGCATTGAGCTTGTTGTTCTCCTCCCTTAGCTAGGTGTAGCAAAGCTCTACCAAAATAGTACCTTGTACCTTAAGTCATAAAGAAAGATCAATTGTAAAATTTTGTATGAGTGTTAGTGTGTATGATGATGGTTGATTTATAGAATTTATGAGGTTCACCTTAATTTTTAGGATCTTTCTTCCACCTAATATCATACTATCACTCTATGTATGTTGTATGAAGTGTTGATAAGTAATAGTGGCATTAAAGTGTTGATGACCTAGTAGTGTCTTATGCAGACCTATATCCTTAGCCTTCAAGTTGAAAAATTATACTTTACCTTCATATGAAAAAATAATGCCTAGGATTATGTTAATAGGTTTTATTATTTTCATACTTTCATTTAGTTCATAAGTGTGTTTAGGGAATAGTCAAGAGAGGATAATTAAGTATTGGTGCATCACCACTCTTAGTATATGTTTTCTTTCTAAGTTTTCATCTTAAACCTTTTCATCCCAAAATAAATAGGTTTTAGAAGGATAATTAAAGTTATTAAATCAGTATATATAGCCCCATAATCTATAGTTTTGTCTTAGATTATAGGTAACCCACAACCTTTAGTTCAATCCCATGTTAGTCCAAATTTGAAGTGGAATTAAACAATATTCTTAAAGAGGGTGAAACTTAGGTTGCTAAAAAAAATTTCATGTTTGATGGGACAAAATTTCAAGTGCCTTAAAATAGGTTTTTTTTAGATTTGGAGGATATTTAAAAGCAAAGGATATTCAGTGGTAGATTTGTAGATAGTTAAATGCAAAAGGTGTCTGTTAGATCTTCTTCAAAAGGTAAGAATTTTAGGCCAACCTTGGTCTCTTCATAGCCTTTTCTATTCCTACATTCTTCTATCTCTCATGAAAAATTATATATATTAAGGCATTGAGCTTGTTGTTCTCATCCCTCAGCTAGGTGTAGCAAAGCTCTACCAAAATAGTACCTTGTACCTTAAGTCATAAAGAAAGATCAATTGTAAAATTTTGTATGAGTGTTAGTGTGTATGATGATGGTTGATTTATAGAATTTATGAGGTTCACCTTAATTTTTAGGTTCTTTCTTCCACCTAATATCATAATATCACTCTATGTATGTTGTATGAAGTGTTGATAAGTAATAGTGGCATTAAAGTGTTGATGACCTAGTAGTGTCTTATGCAGACCTATATCCTTAGCCTTCAAGTTGAAAAATTATACTTTACCTTCATATGAAAAAATAATGCCTAGGATTATGTTAATATGTTTTATTATTTTCATACTTTCATTTAGTTCATAAGTGTGTTTAAGGAATAGTCAAGAGCGGATAATTAAGTATTGGTGCATCACCACTCTTAGTATATGTTTTCTTTCTAAGTTTTCATCTTAAACCTTTTCATCCCAAAATAAATAGGTTTTAGAAGGATAATTAAAGTTATTAAATCAGTATATATAGCCCCATAATCTATAGTTTTGTCTTAGATTATAGGTAACCCACAACCTTTAGTTCAATCCCATGTTAGTCCAAATTTGAAGTGGAATTAAACAATATTCTTAAAGAGGGTGAAACTTAGGTTGCTAAAATGTTTGTCATGTTTGATGGGACCAAATTTCAAGTGCCTTAAAATAGGTTTTTTTTAGATTTGGAGGATATTTAAAAGCAAATGATATTCAGTGGTAGATTTGTAGATAGTTAAATGCAAAAGGTGTCTGTTAGATCTTCTTCAAAAGGTAAGAATTTTGAGTTTGTTGAATTGCCATTGGACATTACTATAAGGAAGAGATATCCAAGATTCAATCTTAATCCTACACCTCCCAATTATCCCAATTCTTCCCAAATAAATACTACTTCAATTCCTCTAACCCTAATGGCCAAACCTAAGATGCAAGATTTTGTTCCTTTTAATGGTGGTATTCCTTTAAACCTTAACTAGTTTGATGATATACCAACTTATTCCCTTAAAATTATTCCCTAATTCATAAGAGAGACCTCAATTAAACTTGTAGAGCATATAAAAAACATAAATAGTCCATGTTTAGTTCATAACATAACCCAAGAGAATGTGGCTATGAGACTTGATAACCTCCTTAAGGGGTAAGGCACTCCAGTGGTATAGGGGCCTAACAACTACATATATAAACACCTAGGATGAGTTAGGAGAACACTTGTGTAATCACTTTGAGGATAGGAGTGACCATTTATCCTTAGTATAAAAACTCACTATAGTCAAAATATCCCCCCAAGAATTCATAGTATATTTCCATTATAGGTTCTAAAAAACCTAGGATAGGATTCCTACCATCATCAATCCCACACCTAACTATGATTTCTTGTACTACATAAGGTCCTTAAAATATGATGTAGCTATTATAATATAGTTAATGGGGGGAACTACATTATCATAATCCTATGAGATAGCTATAAGAGTATAAAACTACCTAATCTAAGAAAGCAAACTCATTCCTAGGCCTCTCATGCCCTTGTTCTTGGAAATTCAACCCCATATCCCTATTATTTCTCTATCACTATCCCCAACTAACCAATATTAAGTAGATGGTATTCAAGTAGATAGGTTGGGTAAGATAGAGGGATTGCTCAAGACCAAAAAATAATAACCTAGTAGCCTTGAAGAGGTAAATAAATCCACCCTATAGGCCTTATCAAGCCATTTATTAGTCCTATCAATACAAGAGGACTCCTTATAAACCTCAAAAATATGGCCAAGGGTGTATCACACAGTTAATACCATATAATAGTTTCAATCCTAATACTACCAGTAATTCTAGGTCCTTAGTTCTAACTTAGAATAATTATGCACAAGAAGATCAATGGCCTAATCCATGAAGGTAATCAAGTGAGATGACAATGGCTCCAAGTGGTGAAGGGTGTTAAACATTATTTATACATTAGGGTAATACCTTTCAATCACATGATAACACACCTCCTCCAAAACATAATTAAGGTTCCTTTATTCCTCACAAAGACATTACTTTCATGACCCAGGTGAGACACCAAGTCAACAAGGGGGAATTTGAAGTAAGGCACCATTTGAAACTAGTTTTGTCAATTTTCAAGAAGGTGACCATTTATTTGAGAAAGTGGCAAAAAATTAGGGTCAAAATGTGGTCAAGGTAGATAAATAAATTATAGCCCATACCAAGGCTAAAATAAGGGTAATTGATGATAGTTTGGGGCAATATAAGGCAACTCCAACACCTTCCCAAACACCTCAAAGGGCTTCCACTCAATATTCAATTAACAAGACACTTCAAACTTAGTAGACACCATAAGGACATGGGCAACATCAAAAAGGTCCTTTTATACCCTAGGTTACATAACTTCCAAATGATGTTTCTACTATTAATTTGTAGTCTAAGATAGTAAAATATCCTTTTAGAATTGTGGAATACATAAATAAGGCCCATGTCAATATCCCTATGTGGTATAATTTACTCATTCTAGGGAAAAAGGACATTCTTAAAGAACTTTCCAAGCTTCATGTCAAAGATAAGCAAGCTGATAAGTTAAGTTTAATATTTTCTAATTATAGTCAACCTCATGAATCCCAAGAATTTAAGGTAGTAAAACCACCTCCCTTTTACCTATCAATAATAATAAGAGATTCCCTTTTTCATAATTGCATGATATATAGTGGTGCAAGTATTTATGTCATTCCCAAACCCATAGATGATAAGTTCAAACTTAAGTATGAACCTAATGAAAAGGGTGTTTTGAAATTGGATGGGTGCCCCACCAAAATTTTATGTGTTCTTAAAGATCTCAAGATTATACTAGCTACTTGTCATAATTGTACCATATCTCAAGATGTCCTAGTAATTAACCTTCCTCCCTACTTTACTCTGCTTGTCTAGGGATTTCACTGCTAAAATTGGGGGTTATCTCTCTTATGATTGGTCATATATGGTCTTTAGGACTAGATATGGGGTAATTTTTTCCATAATTTTTGAACCTTTTTTTAGGTTCCACTTAAAACCCTACATGCCCAACCTATTTAATGTCAACTACACTATCTTAGATGAAGATGAGCATCTCAATGATCAAGAATCTATGGAACCACTTGAAGGCATTTCAGATATACTCCTTAATGAGTGGGAAATAAAAAACTATGGTTATTAACCCTACAATACCATTGAATAGGCATTCTTAGGTGTATATTATGTGCACGAGGAAGAAGTTGTTATGCCTAATCTCACTACCCTGAGTAAAGATCATGAAGCTATATGAAATTTATTCTTTGATACATCAAGGTTAAAGAATGGGAGTGGGGAAGGTGTTATGCATGTCTCCCCTTATATTAAAAGGCATTATTATACCTTAAGGTTTTATTTTAGATGTAATTCAAATACTATATAATATGAGGTCCTCATTTATGGGTTATCATGGGCTAAGAGAAGAGGTATTAAGCTTGTTGAAACTAAAGAAGATAGTGAACTTGTGGTGTAGTAGGTAAGGGTAATAAGTTCAGCCAAGAATATACTTTTTTAAATCCTAAAATCACTGGGTTTAGGACCCCTTAGATGAATTCTAATCCTTTGACATTTATTCCATACCTAGAGAATCTAATCATCATGCAAATTGATTAGCTGCCATTGGTGCACAATATGATATAGTTGATGGAGTTAAAGAAACAAAAGGGTAGTCAAAAATAAAAGTGGTGGGAAATACCCCTAAGTTCCCAATAACAAGGTAAGTTGGTAGTTTTTTGATAGTGACAGTCATATGTCTTCTTTATTCCAACATGAAGTAAAATTTTTCTCAAAAAACTAGAGTAAACTACAACATCAATTTGGATATCAGAATGTCTAGGTGAAGATAAATAAGTTTCCCAAGGGATTGGTGACATTAGAATTATCTTCCATGAGGATTAATAATTTAGAAAAGACAAGGTAATTATCTCCACTAAAGCAGAACATTATGAGAATGTTGATATATTTAAAGATAAGTTGCTCAAATTGGGGAAAGTGAATATAAAAGATGAGAGTTTTAAAATAATATCATTATACCAAGAGTTTGTAGATGTATTTACATGGGAATACCATGAATTTAAAGGGTTTGACCCTATTTTTTCCCAAAATACCATAGAGTTGGAGGAGAATGCAAGACTAGTGAGATAAAAATAAAGACCAATCAACCCCAAAATTGAGGTTCTCATGAGAAAGAAGTTGACAAAACATATTGAATCCAAGATCATATTCCATATTGAACATTAATCATGGGTGGAAAATATTGTGCCTATAATTAATAATAATGTAAATATATGTTTATGTGTGGAATTTGGGGATCTCAATAAGGTGTCTTTGAGAAATCATTATCTCCTATTGTCCATGGATCAAATTCTTCAAAAAGTTGTAGGTTCTGAGAGGTTTTATTTACTTGATGTACTATAGATAGAATTATATATTGGTGAGAGAAGAGGATATACATAAAAATAACTTCATAATTAAGTGGATAACCTATTCATACATGAAGATGCCCTTTAGACTGTTAAATGCAGGGGCTACCTTCCAAAGGATAATGGACATAGAATTCAAAGGGATCATTAATGAGATGGTATTGATCTACCATGATGACATCACTATATTTTAAAAGGATAATAAATATCACATGACACATTTAAGGTTGGTATTTGATATATGTAGGTAATTTGGGGTCTCTTTAAACCCCCAAAAATGCATATTTATAGTCCATGAAGGCATACTTCTAGGATATATTATGTCAAAGGATGGAATATCCATTGACCCTAAGAGTATTGAAGAAATCATTGACTTAAACTTACCTAATCACAATAAAGGATTAAAAATAATCTTGGGAAATATTAAATTTATTAGGAGATTCATTCCAAGATTTATAGAATTGGTGAAACCACTCACTCACATGCTCAAGAAGCACAAAGAGTTATCATGGAGAAAATAAGGCAAGAGAAGTTTTGAAGCCATTAAGCAGGCCATCTCCTAATCTCCCACCCTCCTCAACCCTAATTTTACCAAATAATTATTCATGTATGCCTTCTCTACAACTGATTCCATTTATGTTATGCTCATGCAATAAAATGATGAAGGACTAAGGTAACCTATTAATTTCTTTAGTCAAGCATTAAAAGGGTATAAAGAGAGATATAGATTTGTTAAAAAACATGTCCTTTCTATCATGAGAGGAATAAAAAATTTGAAAAACATGGTTTCTAAAAACAAGGTCTTTGTGATGGTAGTTCATCCTAGTATAAAGGATTTCATACTTAATAAGGGCTTAAGTAAGAAGAGGGATGGTTATGTGACTAAGTGTATGGAATATAATATTGAAGTAAAGGTGAATAAATTAATTAGAGATAGGGGATTCTATTAACATATTTCAATAGAGGTTAAAAAGAGAAATAGATGCTATTAGTAGTTCATGATAGTCAACAAGCAGTTATAATCATGACCCCTGTTAGTTGGACCTAAGATGTGGTGAAGTTCCTTAAAATGGTACAATGTCTTATCAGCTTAGATAGGATAAAAAGGAAGTAATATAGACTTCATTCCATCCCTTACATATTAGTGTGTGGAGTAATCTTTAGGAAGGACATAGGTGGCATGTTATAAATATGTTGAGACCTATCAAATTGATAAGCTGTTAGAGCAATTTCACGATGAGCCTACAAGTGGACACTTTGAAAATAATACCATAACATCCAAGATCATAATATTAGGATAATTTTATTCCACCTTATTTAGGTAATCACATGCTTGTGTCATAAGTTTTTCTAAGTGTGTTATGTTTTCCATTAGTCAATGACTAGTTGCCTTGCCTCTTAAACCCATGAAAATTGAATGACCCTTCATGCAATGGGGCTTATATTTAATGGACATGATCCATACCTTCTCCAACGTTGGCCATAATTGTGTTTTGACAGCCACTAATTACTTTACCATGAGGTTAGAGGCATTTTCACTTAAATAAGTAAATGAGAACTCAATTTTGGAGTTATTAACAATCTTGTGACTAGGTTTGGTGTCCTCTCTACCATTATATTAGATAATACCTTGGCATTCAATAGTGATAAACTATGTGAGTGGTCTTATCATCCAATTTTGTCCTACATATATAAACTCACCTAGATGGATCAGTTATAGAAGTCTTGGCATGGTTTGATCAAGATGAACATAGTTCCCATTAAAATGGATGATCAAAAAATGACTTACACAAGTCTAGAGAGACGAGACCATTATCGCATATCATGTACAAATGAATGTGTTAGCTTGATTATACATTTATTAAGTTAAATTAAGTTTAATTAAGAGGCATCTTAGAGTTGAAGGATCACATGGACATGAATTTATTCATGCCTAAATCACGCTCTACAAATTTTGTATCTTGATGAGCTTGTTATCTCAAGATATAGGTCTTTAAAGTTGAAATTACAGAGTGGGACATGCACACATATTTCAAGTTTAAACTTCATGAAATAGACATTGAATTAAAAGTTCCCAAGGATGAATGTGGATCTAATAAGTTTCAAGATATCATGTGCCTGAATGAAGATCTAATGGTGTGTATCAACTGATAAGGCCAATGAGTCCTGAAGATCTAACAAATCATATTTGATCATTCAACAAAGATCAATGGTGAGCATCAAGTCAAAAGGTAAAAGGTATTTAGGATGAACACACAAGTGAAAAGTGGCATAATAGCAAGAGTATAATTTAAATCTAATGGTGCATAAATAAAGTTGAATTTAGTGGGTCTAGTCAAATCAACGAAGCATATTCACTCATATAAATATGATCATTGGTGATTAATGGTTCAAAAGGTTATTAGATCCTAAGAAAAAATGTATGGGTGACAAGTGTCTCAACTAAATTAGATTCATAGAAGATATATGGCCCAAATTCATTCATATAAATGGAGATCTATGGTGTGCATGAGGTCAAGGAGTAGAAGAGTTATTAACAAGATCCTAAAAATGAATGAAGAGGTGACAAATGGCACAATTTGAGAATGCCCAGATCAAAATAAATGACCATTGTTAAAATTCAAAATCTAGGGACTTAAAATGGAGGTTGAATTTGACTTAGGTCGAACTAAGGTAGATATTTCGAAGGACACCATTTAATTTCATTTGAGACCTCTGTTGGAGGATCCAAAGCATGTAGACTTAGGTTTCTTGTGTTTTAAATGCCATGTATAATAAGTCCTTAGATTACATAGGATTTAGAGGTAAAATAGGTATATTTAGACATAATATGGTTCATTAAAGAATTTATGTAGTCTATAAGTTATTAATCAACATTAATACTATAGGAAAACCAATAATTAGGATTAGTTTTCATTTATAGTAGACCTAAGTTTAGATTTTAAAGTAGGGTAAGATATGAGATTATGGAGAAATGTCTCATCGTTCAACACAATCATAGCTCTAATAAATATCCACCCAAAGTATAAATATGATGGCTTTGTCAAATTCAAGATATGAAGATTTTGTCCTTATAAGAATGCCAAGTAGAAGATGGTGTAGAGTCGCAAGATGGAGATCTGGTGGTTGGAGGAAGTAGTTAGATCATTTAATGGATTTTAAAGGTATCTAAGGATTTTTTATTTATATTAGGATCATGACTAATTATCATAGACACATTCTTGTTCTCTAGTATATTTCTCAACTAATGAGAAGATTTAGAGGCTATTGGGACAAATAAAGACTATTTTGTCTATGATTTATTAATCCTAATTTGATCAAAAGGTGGTGGCATCTTATTTAATGATCTTAGATGGTGTGCTCCCCTATCTCCTCCCCTTTATCCTATATCTCTTATTTTATTCCACATTGTATCTCTTTCTCACTTTTGATAATAAATTCTCTCAATTCTAGAAGAGTAAAGACTCTCATTTGATAAGGCTAGACCTTGTCAAAATTTGTATGAAAGACCTCTTGAAGAAATAAAGACTTTATTTACCTATCTCTCCCATATAAATTATGTGTAGCAAAGCTTATGCATGATGGAATTGTGAAGGAGAATATTTCATGCCTATTATCCTTCTTTCTTGATCACTTACAAGGTGTCTTCAAGTTAGTTGTAGGTCTAAGTTAGTGTTATTTCTATCATTGATGTAAGCTCTCAGTGAGTCATAGAACTCCTCTTTACCTTCATTCATTACTTCCTAAACCTATTTTATAAAACACTTATGCAACTACTAAGTTTTGTGGGATTGTTTGAGCTATCATTGTCTTATGCTTCCTCAGTGTTTACTTCATGCTTATGTGAGTTCTCATTTAAATTTGGTGCATCACCTAGTTAAATTTCTTAGGAGCCCTTTCCACCTTTCTAACCCTTTCTCAGTGAAAACATTAGTATAGGTGATCCATAAAGAGGAAACCAACCTTATCTAGAGGTTTAACCCCACCATAGGTAACCCATAGCCTGGGGTTATTCCCATAGTGTATCTCAATTGGAGAGAGCCTGAAGAACCCTCTCTAAGGGTGAAAATTGACTCTACAACTATTTTTGGCATGCCTGGTATGACCAAGATTAAAAAGATTGGAAATATTTTTGGTGTGTATTTCATCTAATCAGATTTTGGAAGTAAGAAAGTTTGCACCAATGGTGACTCTAAGTTAAATTTTTTTGTTGTAAGTAGCCTAGGTATGTATCATTGAATATTTTGATCATTTTTTACATCTCATTTGACATATGAGGTTGATATAAATAGCTATGGTGAATACCCCTATCATGAACATCCTTATCAACCTTATTATAACCCATTTTATACTCCTAAATAGTCCTATCAAAATGCTAATCAATTCTATGAACTATGGCAACCTTATGTTCTTCCTTTTCCCTCTCCATTTAAACATCATGTTTTTAGAAAACCTTATGAAGAAGGTTATCAAGATCCCTATCAAAAAATTATTTCCTATCAATCCCAGTGTGACCCTTACCAACCATATCATGATGCATATCAACCTCAATAAGACCCTCATGAGTCTTGTCATGAGGAATATGATAATCCCATTGATTGCACACAAAGATACTAAAAACCATATTGTGAATTCTTACAAGCTAAAATATAAAAATATAAAGTTGTTCTTAATACCCATCACTACCCTCCCACTCTTTCATTATTTCTATCTTATATCAAGTCTTTGTTGGCATACCATAGTTACTAGTTAATGAAAATACTATGAGAACATGGGATGATGAGTATGATGTGCTCCATGATCATCTTAAGGAATGGTTAAGAGGTGATACCTAAATTTGTATGTATATGTTGGAAGTGTTTAAAGGGATTGAAATAACCCAATGGGATATTAAAGAGAAAATGGACTCGGTAAAGAAGTGCCTTCAATTCTCAAAAGATAGTCTAAGGATGTGGGAAGAAAAAGAACCTAAAAATGAATATGGTGTTATTGAATATCCTTAAGGAGGATATTGGAAACTTAAAAATTCTAATTATGTAGGTGTTCTTCCTTCTAATAATCCCAAGAAATATCACACTTATGAGCTTATCCATCAACCTTCCATCCCACCCTTTCTCAAAAAAGAACCCATTTTGAGGGAAGAAAATGAAAAGGAAAAATCTCAAGATATAGCTAATCAAAAGGATGTCATGAGTGAATATGAAGAATAAATCAACATAAGGACTCTCTTTTGTGAACACAAGTACAAATATACCTTATTTACAAAAGAGAAACACATTAATAATCCTCTTATAGCTATTGGTATAGAATCTGATGTAAAAGAGGATGTACTTGATAAATAACTATTACCTATTATCCATGACGATATATCTCTTGAAGGTTAAATTAATGATGAATAATGTCAAAGGTTTGATGCAATTTTTAATGAATTTGACAAATTAGAACATGAAGGTGGATGTCTTTCTACTAGTCATGAGCCTGCAAACATAAAGGAGTTTGATGTACTTTCTACCCAAAAAATTATGAACATATAGGATGAGGCCAAGGTAGAAGTTGAGGTTCCTCAAGGATATTAAATATCTCTATCCAATTTTGAAGCCTTTTGAGGGATGTTAGGGCATGGAAAAGTAAATCTTGCTGTTTCCAAACATTAAATCCATTCTATCATAGAGGAAAGTAAGGTTTTTATGGCTGCCATATCTTCAATATTATAGACTAAGGGTCAAATACTTAAGAAGGTAGAGAGTAGGTTTTCCACTAAAGATAATGACCAGAATTACATAGAATATGCAGATCTCCTGGATGAGCTTGAAGAACTTATAGTCAAGAAGAAGCCTAGTCTTATTGAGGGAACTATGGAAATAAATAAGGTATGTCTTAATGAACCATCATTAGATTTTGTATTTGAGGAGCCATATGAAAAATTTGAGACTATCTAGATGAAATACAAGTTCCTTTCCATAGTTGACCTAGTTGGAGTTGCTTGGTTCTCACTAAACATCATGTTAAAGAAGTTGGAAAACACCATAAGGAAGATGGAGGTATTAATGCCAAGGATTAAAAGGCTACATGCCTCATTTAATCCCTAATTCCACTATGTAAGCGGGTTTTCAAAATTCCCCTTTGATCTAGGAGGAAGTGTTTCTTTTAGGATAGTTTGTGTTTAGGCTAGTTAGTTTCCCTTCTATTTTGTGTTTCCCTTCAATAAGTGCCTTGGGAATAGTTATTTTTATTTATTTATATCCATTTTGCTTTAAGAGAGGATTTATATAATGAGATAAACTTGTATCAATTTATATCAAATATGAATTAAATACTTGAGATTCCATATGCCTAATAGATCAATCAAGGCAACTAGCTCATTACATAACATGCATGCAACCCCATGATGTCACCATAAATGTTGGACAACTTTGGCCTACATATGTAAACTTAGATATATTAGTTTTAGAAGTGTTGTCATGGTTTGATCAATATGAATAGAGTTCTTAATGAAGTGGATGACCAAAAAATGACTTGCACAAGTCTAGAGAGACCAGATCATCATGTCACATCACACAAAAATAAATAGGTTAGCTTGATTATGCATTTATTAAGATCACTTATGAGGCCTCTCAAAGTCTAAGGATCACATGGACATGAGTTTATTTATGCCTAAATCATGATTTTAAATTTTTTTTATCTTGATGAGCTTACTATCTCAAGATATAGTCTTTAAATTTGAACTTGCAGAGTGGGATGTGCACATGGACATCAAGTTTAAACTTCATGAAATAGCCACTCAAATTTAAAGTTTCCAAGGATAAACATGGAGATGATAAGTGTCAAGATATCAGGTACCCAAATGAATATATAATAGTGTAAATTGACTAACAAAGCCAATGGGTCTCAAACATATAATAGAGTGCATTTGATCATACATCAAAGATCAATAGTAAAAATCAAGTCAAAAGGTAAAAGGATCTCTAGGGTAAATTCACAAGTGACAAGTGGTACAATTTTGGGATTAGAATACATATATAATGGTGCATGGATTAATCTCAAGTTGGTGGGTCTAGGTAGATCATTGAAGCACATTCACTCATACAAATTAGATCAATAGTGATTAATGGGTCAAAAGGTCAATGGATCCTAAGAGAAAATGTGTAGGTGAAAAGTGTCTCAATCATATTAGACTAGAATAAGATTTATGGCTCACATTCATTCATACAAAGGGAGATCTAAAGTGTGCATGAGGTCAAGGATTCAAAGAGATAACAATAGGATCTTGAGAAAGAATGAAGAGCTGATGAATGGCATAATTTAAAAGCTGAAAGCTAGGGACTTCAAACAAAGGTCAAATTTGAATCAGGTCAAACCAGGGTAGATATTTCAAAGGACACAATTAAACCTTAGTTGAGACCTATGTTAGAGGATGTAGAGCATGTAAACTCAATTTTATTATGTTTTCAATGTCGTGTATAATAAGTCTTTGGATTTTATAGGTTTTAGAGGTAGAATACATATGTTTAGACCCAATATGGTTTAAGAAATAAGATATGTAGTTTGTAATCTATTAATAAACATTAAGACTATAGGAAAATCAATAATTAGGATTGGTTTTCATCTATAGTAGACCTAGGTTTAGATTTTAAAGTAGGGGTAGATATGTGATTATGGAAAAATGTCTCATCTTTTGACATAGTCATAGCTTCAACAAATGACCTCCCAATGTAGACATAGCATGTATCTATCAGATATATGAAGATTTTGTCCTTATAAACAAGCTAAATGGAAGATAACATATAGTCTCAAGATGGATATCTAGTGGTTAGAGGAAGCAGTTAAAGCATTTAATGGATTTTCAAGTTATCTAAGGATTTTTTCTTCATATAAATATTGTGACTCATCATCTTAGACACATTCTTGTCCTCTAGTATATTTCTCAACTAGTGAGAAGATTTAGAGGCTATTGGGACAAATAAAGACTAGTTTATCTATGATGTATTAATCTTGATTTGATTAAAAGGTGGTGGTATCTCAATTAATGATCTCAGATGGTGTTTTTCCCTTTCTCTTCCCATTTCTCTTATATCTCTTGTTTTCTTCCACATTGTATCTCTTTCTCACTTTTGACAAGAAATTATCTCTCAATTATGGAAGAAAAGAGGCTCTCATTTGATAAGGCTAGACCCTGTCAAATTTTGTATGAAATACCTCTTGAATAAATAATGTATTTTTTTACATATCTCTCATATATGATTTGTGTGTAGAAAATCTTGTGCATGATGACATTTTGAAGGATAATCTTCCATGCCCATTATCCTTATTTCTTACTCATTTCTAAGGTGTCTTCAAGTTAGTTGTAGGTCTAAGTTAGTGTTATTTATAACATTGATGCAAGATCTCAATGAGTCTTAGAAATCCTCTTTGTCTTCATGCATGGCTTCCTAAACCTAATTTATGTAACACTTATGTAACTAGCTAAGTTTTGTGAGATTGTGTGACCTAGCTTTGTCTTATGCTCCCTTAGTGTTTACTTCATACTAATGTGAGTTATCATTTAAATTTGGTGAATCAGCTAGTTAAATTTATTAGGAACATTTCCAACTTTATAAAACTTTTTTTAGTGAAAACATTAGTATATGTGATCCATCAAGAGCAAACTGACCTTCTCTAGAGTTTTAAACCCACCATAGGTGACCCACACCTAGGAGTTATTCCCATAGTGTATATAAATTGGAGAGAGACTAAATAACCCTCTCCAAGGGTGAAAATTTATGTTAAAATAGGTCCCTTATCCATTTCATATATCTCAATTCTTCATCCAACTACTACCCATATGGAAATGGGTTAGTAGAGTCCACCAATAAAATCTTGATTAGGTTCATTAAGAGGAAAAAGGAGAAAAATCAAAGAGAATGGCACACAAAGCTGAGGACTACCTTATGGGTAGATAGAATAACTCCTAAGAGGTATAATAGTCACTCTCCTTATCTACTTATTTATGCTAGAGAGGCAAATATACCTATCTCACTTGAGTTTTTAGCCTTGGAGCTTGTACACCAACTTCAGCTCATGGAGGATGATGCAATGGAAGTAAGAATGAATGAGTTGAGGGAGTTAGAGGAAACAAGGGATAATGATATGTTGTCTATTCAACACCAAGTCATTATATCATTTGATAATATATATTTATCCATGCCCTTACAATAAGGATCATAGTGCTTAAGTAGGATGAAGACCATGCCAAGCCACCTATCAATAATTAAATTTTGGTAGTTTTTAGAGTGGACCATATGTCACTAATAGTTGAAAGGAGAGAAATGATTTCCAAATATCTAGGTTAAATGGTGAGGAACATGTGATCCCTCTTAATTTTATGTTCCTTAAGTATTGTTATTAGCCAACACCATGTCCTCTTATGCATAATAGCTAGTATTAGTTTCTTTCCTCTATGTGCTTCTACACATGTTTGATAGTTATAGTTTTGTATTAGTCATTTATTTGTGTGTGTTTTTTATATTTTATTGTCATTTTTTTTGGGTGTATTGTTGTGTCTCATTGATTCTTAAAGTCTGAAAGGTATTAGGCAAAGGCTATGTGTAGTCAAAGATTCACTTGCTAGTCATAAAGAGAAAATTATGAGGTTATGAGTTCCCTTGACCAACAGGTTGGTCAGTCTAGTCAAATCACCAAAAAATTTGACCACTTTCTAGTCTCAAACATAGAAATAGGTCAACCTAAAGTCTTAAAACCGTAATCCACAATTATTTCTCATGGTTGTCATACATCTTTATGAAATAGGATTGTTCAAATAGGCTCATTATCTTCTCATGTTATAAAATACTTGATGATTCACCTCACCTGATATTTCAACTTGTGATAATTTTTTTATAATGTTTCAACATATATGAAGGTCATTGGTCAGTCACAAGGAGTTCTCAATATTCAAGGTGCCATGGTGGAGGTAGGTTGATAATATAACTGATGAGTCATCATGAATATATTTGATGTACAAAAATCGTGTGAGGTATGGTTCATTTCTAAGATTTTGAGAACATTATGAAGGTGTATTAGTTCCTAGTTGGAGTCCTTAATAGGTAATAAAGTCTTTTCATATGTGTTGATATGTTATTCAATTTTTGTTTCTCTTTAAGGTCATGTTTGTGTCCTAAAAGTAAGATTATTTACCATAATGAGACTCTATTTGACCTTGATGTGATACTACACCAGCATCCACACCTTAAATATCTTTAATAAATTATATTATACCATAATTAAGGCATTTCATACACTATTGAGCTTGATTCCCATAAAGGTCAATGCTTAATTACCATTAATGGGTCCCAAATGTGCTAATTTATTCCCTTTTAGCTTCTCTAATTCATACCATGGCCTTTAATAGATCACCTAACTCGTATTTTCCTTCCATCCTACCTATTAACAATGGATTGTGGTCTAAAACATGTGAAAATGCAAGAAAATTTTACGTTTTAGGAGTTTTTCTAATGGTATAAATCTGTATAGTATGGGCTGACTCAAGTGGAGTTAGGGATATATATAAGTAAATAGTGGAATATGTGTAATAAATTAGATTTTTATAGTGTTCAAAGATATTATAATTAGTTTAAATTCCCGTTGATCTCATTGGAAGGCCTGGAGATCACTTCAAGTTTGTGCTCAGACCATATAGAAGAGAGATAAAGAAGACCCAAGCTATTAGATAGAGAAATCAAACTTGGTCACCTTTAATTAATTAGTATTGGTTCCCTTAGATCTATTATAATTCATTAATAACTTAAGGGGTTTGAATGTCATTCACATCTACACAAGGCAAAAATAACATGATATTTTTGATGAATTTATAGTATGTTTAACTAAATTGATGGTTGTTCTTGATTCCTCAGGTTTTGAAAGAACTTTTCATGACTTGTTCATCATTTGTTCCACATGTGTGAAACTATAAAACTAAGAGACATATAAAATGGCAAAGTCTATAGTGTATAGGTATATTTAGATGGTAAAGTGGAGTGTTTAGTGCTTTCACCTAAATATTGATAGTATTAATGGATCAATATGATGTTCTAAATTTTCTTACGTCTATTTGATCCAGGTCGATATTCACATAAATCTATTATCCTCTCAACGTGTCTTTAAATAAAGGGTTGCTTACACATCTAGGGTTCACTATGTGGAAATACTAAGTGTTATTCAATGGTTTCCTTAAAGCCATCAAACATAATATGAACATGAACTGGAGTGTTGTAATCATGATAATTAACCATTACATCCTTATTTTTAGGTTTATAACCTCCATTATATCCCTATAGGCCTTGAAACCACCACTCTTTCCCCAAACCTCTTCAAAGTCACTTTAATACAAGTTAAGGTTTCCTATCAAATATTAAGGTTCTTCAGATAGTCTTAGGTTTCATACTCTCACTACATATACTTTTTCCTAGCCTCTAAAGTGATATGTATTGATATGTATACATATTAGGGTCTCCAGGTTTTTTGTGGGATATATTAGATATGTCCCCACATTTCATTTCAATTCATTGATAGACCTATTCCATTTCATGCTTTCTCCACTGCCATTACACTATATAGTTAAACCCTGCACTCCATGCTCAAATCTCATAGTAATCCATTATCATCCAAATCAATCCATAAACCCCTATATTCAATCCTAAATCATGATAAGTATGCCTTAATACCCATTTATACTACCATAATGTCATAAATATAGAACCGTATAACCATATACTTTACTGATAAAATAAGTTACCATCTATAGGAAACCATTTGGGCCTATTGAGCAAAACCCTTTAAAGATCACTATGTATAGACCACCCATGGGCATAGGAAGTGATATGATCAAGAGATGGATAACTTATTGAGATGAATTAGAATGTTGTTTGAGGTTCTAGGTTGCACCATGGCTAATCAAAGGATTTTTCAAGTCCTCTACCCAGACCTAGGCCAACATTGGAATGACCCTAGGCTATGGGATACTTAATATTATGTTAGACCTATAGGATATTTAATGAGTCTATATCTTTAGATATGATAGTTTGAGTCTCTCTTCTTTAAACTTAATCTATTGGGATGAAAAGGGCATAAATGTAAGAATAAAACCTACTTTAAGTATGGTGATACACTAAAAGTTCATTGATCCACTCTCAATGTGGACACTTCCATGAGTACTAATGAATTCAATAGAGATAAGTGTTGATCAGATTTTATGACAGGGTTCCAAACATGTGTATTTTATGTGAAGGTTGAAAGTGACCTACAACTTGAAGGATAGAAAGAAATAGATAAAAGTAAGACACTATGGACTTATGACATTTCAAGAGGAACTCTATTGAATAACACTTCACATAACTTGCATGAAACGAAAAGATTTAAATCAAGGTACATAAATGATCTATAGATGATGAATATATAACATACATTTTTCAAATTAAACTTCAATAGAGTATACTTATTATTAAAATAGAATCTAAAATTATCTTATATTACTTCAAAAGAGTTTTACAAAGTGATTATAGCTAAGGTTTATTATACCCAACCAAGGGATATAAACCAAGATCTCAAATATATCATTTATAAGAAGAAATAAAGTAAGGGAGAGAGATAAATTGGTTCTAAAGGGCTCATTGATGATCCCAATTCTACTCAAGGAAATCAACATCACAATCTTTCTTGAGCCAATCTACTACATTAATGTCATTATATCTTTCTCTAGCATGATGGAGAATGGGAAGATCAATATTAGTTACAAGAGGCAATCCCTACCATTTCATGAATATATTTAGAGCTCCTTAACATTAATGACCTTCCCTGTCTTTCTCAATCATGCTTGATAATTTTCATGCTACTAGTCAACTACTTGAGCTTACTCATGATGTTATTTCTGACATTCCTTATGCAGTAACCATTCTTACATTACTTTTATTTCTTGAATATAGATCTTCTATAGATGAAAACCAATCTCCTTTATTGGTTATTATATAGTCATTATTGCAAATGGAGGTCTATAGGATAAGATATATTTAACCTAAATGAGATGTGAAACTTACATTTGGAAGCTCTCAACAATATTTATAGAGATTTAATGGCACTAGATGGATTTGTAGGGTCTACTCATAGTTATCTAGATTACATTTGATATTACATTTATGTTGTTTACCTACTTGGGGTGGTGAGACCCTTTATCTAATGTGTCTATTTTCATGGCATCCTCTAGTTCGACTTGGATCCTATTTAAGCTCATTTCCTTTGTATTTATTTATTTGGGTTTAAAATTGCTTCTTCAACCTCTAATGAAAAATCTCTTGAGCTCACCTTCAATCATTAGTTTTCAATGTTGACTCAATCATGTTGACCCCTTGACCCATATCACACCATCAATCTACTTGGTATGAATGTTTGAAAGCCATATATCTACTTGGGCCCACTAAATCTATCAAGTTTTATGCACCATTGGATATTTGGTACAATTAAACACCAAACATTAATCTGCTTATTTTGAATCTAAATAGATATTTCACAAGGCCCAAATTTGACATATATGCACCCATCATTTGACATATACATTATTGTGATTGATGTTCATGTGATCATCAATCTTTGAACACCAGATGGTTAATTATTGAGCTTAATTTTGACATATATGGACCCATTATTTGACGTCCATGTGACCATAATTGACTTATACATGACCATCAAAGTATTTATAAAATATAAATGGTTATTTTTTGGAGCTCTGACTTGATGTTCATGTGCATATCCCATTCTAAAAGTTAATATTTGAAGGCTTATATCTTGAGATATAAATCTCATCAAGACATGAATTTTGTAGAGTAAGATCTTGGCATCAAGAGCATCATTTCCTTGCAACCTTTTGACCTTGGTAAGAATCCTAACTATATTTATAAAATGTATAAGTGAACTATCCTATCCCTTCCTATACAACATCTAGATGATGGTTTAGCTCTTCAAAGCTTGAGCTATGATTTTTTTCTAATCCTTGAAAACTCTAATGGTCTCCTAAGGCATATGCAAACTTGTTCCATGATCCTTCCTATATTGATCACCATAATAACCTAATTTCTCAAAAATTTGACAAACTAAGCTTTAATTTTACTTAAAGTGTTTCAAAGGATTTGTAAGCTACATGTTATATTTAGACCACTCATTCCATCTAAAATTGTACTCATCTATTCAATGCATTTATAGGCAAGAGATCTTTATGTGGTTTAAACATGCCCAACATTTCTAGTGACTTAGCTAGCTTAACCAGGCTATTGTTCATGGAACCTAGAACTTCATCAAGATTATTCATGATGTTCTAGACAAATGGAATATTAATTATAAAGGAATTATACCTAAGTGTTGGAAACATTTTGAAGTAATGAGACACACACAAACAACAAGAAAGCAATAAAGACACCAAACAACTACCATAACAATATGAAAACAACAAATAAAACAATGTGCAAGGGAACTTGGAGGTAAGGATAGACCTATCTACCTCTATAGAAAGATCATGAAATAACATTAGTAGTAGAATTTAAGATTCCTCCCATTGATAGGGATGGTAAGGCTCTCTCCATTCAACCTAGAAAGCTCAAAGGCATTGATTTATTTATGACCTATGATAACATAAGGTCTACTCCAAATTCTATCAAAGTTGGAGTGTTTTCTTACTTTTGTACGATCCTCATCCAATTTGAGGACTATATCACATTATTGAAATGTCTTTGAGGAAGCTCTCTTATCAAATTACCTCTTCACTTAGTTCTAGTTGGACCACATAATATGCATGATAATGTCATTTGTCTCCTCTAGCTATCTTAACTGATTTACTCTTATCTGTATGGAATCATCCTTTAGGAGCTCAATTTGATGTGTGATTTATAATGCAAGAAGTTTGAAAGATATAGGGATTTTGTATTCTTTCCCATACATAAGAAGGTATGGGGAGTGTACAGTAGACTTCTTAGGTATCACTCTATCTAGCCATAGGGATGTCCTTAGTCTAGTATGCCACACCCTCTAACTATCTTCCATAGTTCTCTTGATAATCCTCAACTAGTTCTTATTAGTGGTCTTTTCGAGTCCATTTTCCCTATGGCTAATAGTTAGAGGATACATTGAGATAAATTCCATGTGAAATAGCCCACTCACATACCTTATTTCTATTGAAGGCTAATGCATTGTAAGAAATAATTGTAGAAGTCACACCAAATCTGGTCATAAGGTTATCATAAAAGTCTAAGATAGTTTCTTCATTAGGTTCCTTGAGGGAAATTTATTCAACCCACCTTATAAAGTAGTCTATAGCTATAATGATCCATTTATGTCCTTTACTTTAATGTCGGTGTATCATCCCTATGAAATATAATCCCCATTGCATGAAAGGTTGTTCTACTTGTATGGGTTATAAGGAAAGGGCAACCAATTTCTTCTTACCAATAGACATTGCACATTTTGGGTATCTCCTTAGCCAAGAGTGGGAATATATAAAAATTATGGGATAAGATTACCTAGATCTAATAATTTTGGAAGTTGTGGTCTTGGTAGCAAAGTACCCACTACCTGGACCATCATGGAACTGCTCAAGCATGTTGTCTATTTGAAATGATTCCACACACCTTAAAAGCATACCTCTTATGTCTCTCTTGAAAATTACTCCATCTATTAGGACATAAGGTATAATTTTTAACTTGAAGTGCCTTCTCTTAGCTCTATATAGTCCCATAGGACACTGGCCTAACTCAATAAGTCTGGTTATATCATGTGTCTACCTAAAAGTTGTGTTGTCTACAGTTGCCTATTGGTTGTCATGGACTACCAACACTTGATCTTTATCTTGTTTTACCTCTGAAGAAAGATGTTCACATAACCCTATACCCCTTAAAATAATTGTAGCTCTGACTTCAAGGTCATACTCTATGCATCTTGTCACCCATCTAGCTCTTTTCTCATTGAGGTCTCTATTGAGTATAAACTCTTTAATACTTGGGTGTACCACCATTAGGATGATCATACTATTGGAGACCATGTGAATAAATTTATTCATGCCTCTTATTATTGAAAGAACATGTTTCTATAAGAATATATACTTCTCCTCATACCCTTCTAAGGCCTAGCTAAATAAATTAATAAGCTACTCCAAACCTTAATCATTCTACTACATCAACATGACAGAGATTGTATCTAATGTATAGAAGGCATATAAGTAGAATTATTTGTCCAAATTAAGGTTAATAAGTGTAGGAGAATGTGATATGGCATCCTTGATGGCCTCAAAACTTATCTTACCTTATTTGGTCCACATAAAATCCTTTCCATTTCTCAACATATAATTAAGAGGCTTGACTAGCTCTGTAAAGCCTAGGATAAATCTTCTTATAAAATAAGTCTTCCCTAAGAAGTTTTACAAACCCTTATTTTGCTTGGGAAAGGGTTAGGGTAAGATGGATTCAAATATTTTAGGGTCTATGGAAAGACCATCCTTGGACACTAAATGGACTAATAACTTACCCTCATGAACACCAACTATACATTTTTAAGGATTCAGTAACACACTAAATTATGGACATCTTTCAAATACTAAGCTCAAGTGATCAATGTGATCAACTAGGTCCTTTGAGAAAATAGTTATGTCATCTAGGTACATGAGCACCATGCCATTAAACAAACCTTTAAAATAAACATCCATTTTCATCTAGAAGGTTGGTCTAGCATTAGATATTCCAAAGGGCATTTTCATATATGCATAAGTACCCCACTTTGTGGTGAAGGTTGTCTTATGTCTATCTTATTCTTTGACCATAATCCAATTATAACCAAAGTAGCCATCAAGAAGTGAAAACCTCTAGGAGCCTGCCACCTTTTGAAGAATCTAATCCATTGAGGGTAAAGGGTAATGGTATTTTAGGGACACTTTATTGAGGTCCCTAAAGTTAGAACATGGATGTATTTCCCCATTCTTCTTCCTCACTGGCATAAGGTTTTCCACCCATGAGGAATGTTTAATGGGGAATATGATCTTTGATTCAATCAACTTAAACAAATACATTCTCATCAAGTCCTCTACCTTTGGGTTGAAAAGCCTTTATTTCTATCTGACTGGTTTTGCATTGCTCTCTAGTTTAATGGTAAGTTATGTAAGTTTAGGATAAAAACACTTCAAATATTTGTATTCCCATGAAAACAAATCATAGAATTCTTGATATAAGGAATAAAATTCAACTCTCTTTTACTATGTTAATCTTTCCTAACTTTAACAATTTATCCTTTTCATAATGTTCCTCCTTGGCTGAGATACATACCTTACCTTTCCTCACTTTATCATCTTCATTGAAGATCCTTTCTAATGTCACAAGCCCCTCATGAATCTTGTTAGATCTCATCTTCACTATCTAGTCATCATATTGATGTTGGAATTTATTCTAGTTCTTATGGTAGAATTTTTCTTCTTGTATTAAGAAACATATAATTGGTCATCATTATAAAACACCTACCAACTCACCTCATTGTTAGGTACAACTAGCCTATAGATGATATTAACCTTATAATGACTCTATTTGTATTTGAATCCTTCTATAACCTCATACTAAGATCCAATGGTTGTAAGCCTATCTACATGTTGATTTTCGTCTCTTGGTATGGATTGTATATTGAATGCTAATAAGTCTTCTATTAGATCTCATACACGATGCTTTTATCCTTTAAAATGATGGTTCTTGATTGAAATTATGTCTCTCACTTATTTCGCAAAAAGCTCACTATCAACCTTGACTTGAATAAGTTTGACACCTCTTTTTCATGCCTCTTATAAACCATGTAAAAGAGCTCCATATTTGGTTGTGTTTGAAGTGAAAATAAATTGAAATCTTACCTCTAAATAATACTTATAACCTAAGGGTAAAACCAACATGGATCCAACTCCACTACCATTCTTTAACCTTGAAACATTAAAGAATAAAGTCCATAGACCATATTCATCTTGAATGATGTTAGTTAGGCAAGGTATAGTAGTACCTTCCTCATGCTATAATACACCCCTAAATTTGCTTCCTCAATGTTACTATAGTTATCAAATGCATGATTGTCATATACCCATTCATCCAAGTAAAAGTATGTAATTCCTTCAAGATGGTCATGAAGTTATTATTCACTAACATTTTCAAGGTTAGGCATGTAGGGTTCTAGGTGGAACCTAGAGATAGGTCCTGACCTAATAGTGATTTTAGTCCCATATCTGGTCTTGAAAACCATGTATGACCAATAAAAGGACAAATAACCTCCAATTTTTTTAGTAAAGTCCCTAGATAGGCATAGGAAAAAATATGGGGGTAAGTCTAAAACCATTACATCTTGAGTGATGACATAATTTGGGAAAGCTACCAATGTGATATTAAGATCTTACACAATACCTATTGTTTTAGTTGGGAAACCATCCAATTGGATAATGTATTTTTCATTAGGCACATATTTAAGCTCTTGCTTATCGGTTATTGCTTTAGGCATAATTGAGGTTGAAACACCTAAATCTATCATACAATTATGTACTAAATATTCCCCTATAATTATTGATAAATAGAATGGAGGGGGTTTGACAACCTTAGGGAGATGAATAAAATTATGAACTTGATCTTGACTAGGAGCTTGAATTTGGCCAGTTTGAATACTATTTATAAAAATAGTGTTCACCTTATCAGCTCTCTCATTCACATCAGAAGTTTTGGAGAGATCTTACTGAATAATTTCTATTTATTCTGAAATAGATAAGGCATCATACATAGACATAATGACATTAGCCTTTTTCATATGATCCACAACATTGAAAGGAGAATTAATACCTTTGAACTACACCTTGGTAGTATAACTATCACTTGAGACTTGAGTGACATGAAAAACAAAAGGAGAATTATACTACTATCCATGATGTTGAGGTATTTGTTGTGTTGCAAGAGCTCTAGCAGCTATATTTGAAGTGGTAGGTTATTAATTGGCTTTTGGAGGTGTTGAAGAAGCCTTAGGTTACCCCACATTATTGTCCAACATCCTCTTCTTGGCTCTTGTATTGGATACAACTAGTTCATATACCCTTTGTGTAGTTTGCCCCATGTTTACTACTACATGTTCAAACATATGCTCCCCTTCTTGAAAGTTTATGCACATGGTGTTAGCTAGTGATTTACCCACACTAGTTTGTTGTTAAATCTAAGCTTCCAATGGTGTCAAGGTAGACATATCACCTTGATTCATTAGAGGGCCTTATGGTGGAGGGGCATTGAGTCATGCCCTTGAAATGAAGGAACATGCTAATAAATAGGATCCTAATATATTTCTCCACTTGTAGCCATTATCATCTCATTGGATTGCCCTCTTGATTGCCATTGACCCTCTTATGCAAGGTTATTTTATGTGGGGACCAAGGCTTTTGAGCTACTTGAAGTTGTGGGGTTGTAAGCATTACAAATTATACCCTAAGTAATCTAGCCTTGGGCTTGTTGATTTGATGGATAAGAGGGCCTATTGTAGGATTGAGCAAGGTATTGTGCTTGGAAGTAACCTTTGTATGGCCTATATGAAGTATGTTGTTATCTTTCTAGAGCCACTATGTTATTACTTTTTACCTTTAACAAGATCTCAATCTTTTAAAATCACTCCACTTTAATATCATCAGGTTGGGATTAATTATTTGTAGTGGGTAATGGAGCAATGGTAGGCGGGGCTAGCTAAAGCTCAAGGAAAAAGTGGCATGAGAAGTCTTGGCATGAGTTTTCATGCCTGTATCAAATAGTTGTATGCCTTTATAGTTATCTCATAAGCCCCAAGGAGAGTTTTACCACCCATATATTAGATCATGACTATGATGCCTAAGTTTAATTCTCTCAGATAGTAAATAAAATCATAATTGGGTGTCGGCTTAATGATGACAAGGATCCTATCCCAAGTCTTTTGGAATCTATAGTTAAAATCAACCATAGATTCTTTTGATACTCTCTTGATTGAGGTGATTTTTTTAATAAGTGACACATTATCACTTATATCCTAATTTTTTTTTGCATAGGTGTTAGGAATTTGACCTATCAAGGCCAAATTACTACTCATATCATAAAAAACTTTCTTAAAACTAGTCATATCCTTTTAAAGTTGGTCAAACCAAGGAATTGTGGCCTAAAAATCACTAATTTTGGTTTAAAATGTCAAAAATTAATTGTAAATGGGTCATTATAATTTCAAAAGATCATTTTCAAGTTTAAATATGTAGATAATCCATGCACAAAGATCAATTTTGAGATAAAATTAAAAATTCTAGGCACTAAAATTGGTTTCAAGACCTCAAATTTTGTACATAGGGTAATTATGATTTGTATAAACTTATAAAAAAGTTTCATGGAAATTGGAAAAGTGGAGATACTTGCTTTTGTGTAACATTGCTTAGCATGTTCATTAGAGATCACCATTAGAGTAGGCATCTTTCTAGAGTGTCACATAGGTTTATAAGTCTATGTAAAAATTTTAAAATAATGGTATGATGTTTTAAAATCATAATAAGACATTTAAAGAGTGTAAAAACTATAAATTTTAAGAAAGCCATTCTCATACAAGTTTTTGGAAGTAAACAGGCATAAAGGCCAAAAAGAGGTTTTTTGAATTTTCAAGAAAAATGTGATTTAAGATTTTTTTGATAGCATGGAATAGACAAAATGATGATTTTTATGCATTTTTAATAATTTTAAGAGCTATTTTCATTTCGGTTAAATTTTTATTTTTTCAGTTCTAGACACCCTTCCTAGCCTCCTATTCAGATGCTCATATATTTCACCACATGTGGATTTTTGAAGAAATATTTTGTTATGTTTTTATTAATAATATTTAGTTATAATTAATTAAAAATTTATACCATTTTATTGGTTTTCATTTATGAACAATCATTAAGAGTGTAGGCAGCTTAGAATGCAGTTAAAACCACACAGATATATTTCTCCACATGGGAACTTTTTATAAATTTTGAATGGGATAAAAATATTTTTAGGGATGCTATGTGGGTCATTTTTAAACAAATAAATTTAATTTTTTTTGGATTTTGATGTCTATACTTCATGAACCATCATTTTGAAAATTTAGCTTCAAAGTCTGCCTAAACCCTCAAAAAACCAATTTTGAAAAAATTTGATTTTATTAACATAAAATAATATTTAATTTACCTAAAATATTTTAAAATGTAAATTAAACTCATATAGGATTCCATAAATGTCAATTTTATGCATGGAGATTATGAATGAGGGCGGAAATCATGTTTTTTGTGTAAAAAAGTATGTAAAATAAAGTACATGACACTTAAATGAAATATGATAAATGGAGATAAAATAATAATAATTTTTATTCATCATAAAATTTTAATTTTTTCATAAATTATCCCAAAAGTGTCCCAACCAGCTCAATCAAAATGGCTAGTCTACAAGAAAATGGAAAAAAATAGGCCTAGTCAACCCTGTTGACTAAATAATGAGTGTTTTCTCATCAAAATCAAATATCTTGTGACGAGGAAAGTTTTTAAAGGTATATTTAATTATTTTTTAAGGTTTAATAGAAACTTTTTATAGTTTAATGGAGTATAAATTCCATAATATAGGATATTAGGCCTAATTGGCCTAATAGGCTTAATTGATCAATCAAACAAGTAAACAATGGCATTGAAAATATATCAAATGAATTAATTTTGGAGTTAACATGTGTAATATATATATTTTAAGTGGAAATATAATTATCAATTCAATAGACAAGTTTCAATTCATGCAATTTGAGCTCAAGTTGAGTTAACTAGTCCTTAAGGGTCAAATCTCTTTGGTTGACTAGTTTGACTAGTTTCATGCATATCGCATGTTTTTCATGCAAGATAAATAATTTAAATAAATTAAAATAACTTTAAATATGGATTTATATTCTAATTTATGGTTTTATTTTAATTTAATAAAGGTTGAAAAGTCAACATGGGCCCACCACTTCTCAATTCTATGTCAAAAATGAAGAACACGCAATTTTTGAAGACTTGGAAGATTTTAAAGACTTTATTTAATATTGTAAAAGGATTTTAGTATTTTTTGAACTCAAATAAGACTAATAATTATATTTTACATTCCAATTTTTCTGTAGTTAATGTTTTATACTTATATATTGGATTTTTGAAGTCATTTTTCATTAATTCTTAAAGTAGAATATAAATTCTAATTGGCATCATTTATCAATAAAGGAAATATTTTGCATGAGTTTTTTTAATAGAATAGAGTGTATTTTTTGATTTTGTACCAGCATATAAGTGAGATATATATCCCATTTTTAAATTTCCTTTCCTCATCTACTGTGAAAATTTCATCCTCTACAGGTCATTTAAAGAGCTAGGAATAGAATTTGCTTTGCAAGCTTATTTCAGGCCTTCTTTTGAAACACTTATGTTTAGGATTTAATGAATAATTTATTTTTATTCATATGTGTGCCTTAATCAATATCAAAAAAAAAATTAGATAATACCAATCATTTAGGTGCATCACCCTATTAGATAGGATTTTCTATTTCAGTTTCCTTCTCCCTTTTCATCATAAAAAATCAAAATAGTTTAGTTTTTAGAGATAAATATTAAGGGAACCATCCCTATATAGAGGTTATTATCATTACAAAGTCACCCACACTATGAGAATATCCAATTATATCAACTAGAGGGAGGATTCATTTTGCACATCTTTAGATAGGGTGCTCTTCAAAGTTATAACAATAGGCACTCACCAAACACATATCAAGTATTGATTGAGGTAGGAATTGGAACCCTATACCATTTAAAGGATTTTCCTTTCAAGGATGTGGCTATTAGTCTCATGTATACATTATATTTCATAATGTGATGTTCTAAACAAAGGTTTGTAATTTTAGTAATTTGATCTATAAGGGTGGCAGAGTTTTATCTTATAAAATATGGTAGACTCTTAAAAGAGGTAGTAGGGATGTCATCATATTTCTGAAGGTTAAGAGCATTTCCAAAATTAAAGGGTACAAAAACTTTCATTTTAGGCCTTACCATTTGCATAGTGGTGGTTATAGTGCTTAAAATAAAAGGATAATCAAGAGATGGATATTTATTTTGGGGATAAGGACTTGTCCTATTGAATCTTGATTTTTTATATGAAGAAGAAGGTAGATAAATTAATTAAAAATGGATACCCTTACTAACTAACCTTCTAGTAACCTTTGGCATGAGAGGGTTATCTGAATGATGCTATGAAATCTACAACTTGGAAGATTTTTAGATTTTGATGATGGTGGGTTTTTTCTTCTGCAAATACCTCCTATTAGATCCTAATTTAATCTATGATAAAGAGAATGTATTTGAGGCCCCACTAGGCATGCTAAAAATAGTTGGATTTTTTATGTTACACTTTGGCTGAGCAAAGGATTGTTCAATTCCTCTACATAGACTTAGGCCAACATGGGAATGGCCCTAGGTTGTGGGATACCTAATACTATGTTAAACCTATAGGATATTTAATGAGGCTAGCTCCTTAGATATGATAGTTTAAATTTATTTTCTTAAAACTTAATCTATTGGGATGAAAAGGGTAGAAATGCATGAATAAAACCTACCTTAAGTATGGTGATACACTAAATGTTCACCGATCCACTCTCAACTTGGACACTTCCATGACTACTAATGAATACAATAGAGACAAGGGTTGATCATATTCTATTATAGGGTTATAAACATGAGTATTTTGTTTGAAGGTTGGAAGAGACGTACAACTTGAAGGATAGAAATAAATATGTCAAAGTAAGACACTATGGACTTATGACACTTGAAAAGGAAATCTACTAGATAACAATTCACACAACTTGAATGAAACTAAAATCTTTAAATAAAGGTACATAAAGGACATATAGATGATGAATATACAACATAGACTATACAAATTAAACTTTAATACAATACATTTAGCATTAAACTAGAATCTAAAATTGCCTTATATTACTTCAATAGAGTTTTACAAAGTGCTTTTAGTAGAGGTTTTATGTACCCAGCTAAGGGATAAAAATCAAGAGCTCAAATATAAAATTTATAGGAAGAAAGAAAGCAATAAAGAGATAAATTGGTTCTAAAGGGGTCATTAATGATCCCAATTCCACTTAAGGCAATCACTATCATAATCCTTCTTAAGCCTTTCTACTGCATTAATGTCATAGTATCATTCTCTAGCATAATGGACAATGGGAAGATCAATATTAGATATAAGAAGTAATCCCTACCACTGTATGAATCTATATCAAGGTCCTTAACATCAATTCCCTTCCCTATATTTAATAATCATGCTTGATATTTTTCATGATACCAGGCAGCTACTTGAGCTTACTCATGATGTTCTTTCTGACATTCTTTACATAGTCACCATTCTACCATTCCTTTTATATCCTAAATTTAGTTCTTCTATGGATCAAAACCAATATCATTTATTGGTTTTCATATATTCATGATTAAAAATGGAGGTCCATAGGCCCGGATATCTTAAACTTGAACGAGATGTGAAAATTATGTCTAAAAGCTCTCAAAAATATTTATAAATATTTAATGGCATTAGATGGCTTTATAAGTTCTACTCTCAGTTATCTAGATAAAATTTGATATTAAATTTATGTTATTCACCTACTTTGGGTGATGAGACCCTTCATCCAACATGTCTACTTTCATGGAATCCTCTGGTTTGACCTAGATCCTATTTGAACTTGATTCCTTTGTATTTACTTTAACTAAGTCAAAAACTAATTATTTGAGCTCTAATGAAAAATATCCTAGGCTCACCTTCACTCATTTGATATTTATGTTGACTCAATAATATTAATCCTTTGACCTATCTTATGCCATCGATATGCTTGGTATAATTGTTCATGAGTCATAGATTTACCTAGGACCACTAACTCTATTAGGTGTCATGTACCATTGGATATTTGATATGATTGAATGCCAATCATTGATCTACTTATTTTTAATCCAAATATCTATTTCATGAGGCCAAAAATTGATGTTTTTATGCCTATCATTTAATGTTTGTGTGACCATCATTGATGTCTATATGACCATTAATCTTCAAACATCAAACGGTTAATTTTTGAGCTTAATATTGACATTTTTACACCCATAATTTGACATCCATATGACCATAATTGACATCCATATGAATGTAAAAGTATTTTTAAATCCAAATTGTAATATTTTGTGGCTCAAACATGATTTTGGTACACATGTCCCATTCTACAAGTTAATCTTTAAAGGCTTATATCTTGAGATAAAAATCTCATCAAGACATGAATTTTCTAGAGTAAGATCTTAGCATTGAGAGAATAATTTACTTGTAACCTCTCAAACATAGTAATTTTCTTGAGCATATTTATAAAATGTACAAGTGAGGTGACCCACCCATTACTACATGATGTCTTGATGATGATCTAGATCTTCAAAGCTTAAGCTATGAAAGTTTGCTTGACATTGAAATCTATGATGGTCTCCTAAGGCATATGAAAAATTGTTCCATGATCCTTCCTAAATTGATCACCATGAGAAATTGCTTCCTCAAAAAATTGACAAAATTTATATTAAGAAAAATTTACACCCTTTATATTAAGAAAAATTTAGGATTGCAGTCAGATATCCTTGAGGGTAAGAGAAAGGAGATAGACCTCAATCCTGGTCTTCAACCCTACTACCATATTGTGACATATTCATGTGTTTATAATAAGTTTAATGACCATGAAATAGATGTAGGATGTTTTAGATCCTAGCGTAAAAGTTTCAAGTGAAGGGAAATAGGGAATGGGTTAAACTAGTCTCAAAACCCTTCTTCAGTTACAAAGCTCCAGATAGCCAACTTGAGGTGCAAATTCAAATGTTCATACCCTTCACCATAAAGAGGATCAGGCTAAGGGCTCTTGAAAAAAATTCAATTACCCCTATAGACTTAAAATCCATAAAATAATGATAGTCATTAAGGGGTCTAGTCTTATTAATGATCCCTAAGAAGTAAGCCCACTAAAACTAGTCAACTAAGATCTCGAGAGTCATATTTCAACACTCCTATCTCCACACATGTTCTACATGGGATACCAAGATATTGAGGGAATATGGAGGGGTAAATATACTAGAAGTTCATTGAAATTAGTTTTGGTTTGTACATTCTTAATATATAAACCATTTTTAAGATTGTGGATGTCCTAAATCTTTATTAAACCTTAGATAGTACCTAATGGTGTATTCTTTCCCCAAAATACATCCATATGGAATTTTTTATTATGAAATGTTCCTTGAGGTCCCCTTATGTCTTTTGAGAATTATAATAATCCATTGGTTAGCATGTGTACGGACCAAGTTATACATATCATTCCTAAAAAGGCTAATTTAGGAATAAAATCAAATAAATTGAAAGTATTTATATGTATCCTATTGTTAAAGAGAGATAAAATGGGTCTTAAATATTCCAAATAGTCCTTTAACACTCATCTACATGAACCTCCATGATTATTTTTTCAAGAAGATAGACTTGAGTATTGAGATGAAGAGTTGTATGCATTCAAAAGAGGCCAAATGGATTCATAAATCCAAAAATGATACTCTATAGAATCTTAGAGATTATATTCAAGTTTAAAATAGTGTAAAAGTGCCTCAGAACCCTAGGGTTAGGGTCAATACTTAGGGACCATGTGTTTAGACATGCTAGTCTAACACCTCTATTAAGGCAATACCACTTAGAGATGGAGTAAAGGGTATAATAAAGTTTAAGGATCACTTAAATACTTCATAAATGATGGTATCATGTTTTCAAGGATCCATTTTATCACTATAGATTGTAGAGGGTTACTACAATTAAACATTTTGGCCAACAAATACTTAGAGGTTGTCCAAGAAGCATGATTCTCATTTGAGGGACATTTTCACATGCTCATAGCTATATATAACTTATATATGTGAGGTTTATAACTTAAATATACTTAAATATGTGTGGTTATATTCATTTAATGGAATTATTTTAGACGTTTAAACCCAAACCTCTATGAACCATCATTAAGAGTCCTAGGCACTCTTAAACCCTATAAAACCCTAATCAAGACCCAAATAGAGAGACTTGATGAAAATTGAATCCAAACAAGTTGAAAAAAATTTTAAAACACCTAAATCATGTTGTAAACTTATGGGAATCATGCCCATGATACTTAGTTGTATAGATGTTTTACAGATACCTCCATAAATTTTAGGTTATCAAGGTTTTAAGCATAAATTTAGGTGTAGGACTTAGTAAGGAGTTTTTAATAATGGGAAGTGTTATATTTATATTTATTACACCTCTATAAATCTATAAGTGTTAACTCATATACCTATAATTTCATCTTATAACTTCTTCTAATTAGCTAGTCTATGAGGCTAGTCTAGATGGCCTAGTCATGCATGGAAGATGGACTTGTAGGTGAGAGATGTTTAAAGGGTATAAGTACTAGTGAATAGGGTTAATTAAAGAGTTATTCAATACTTATTAGATAATTTTAATATCTTTTTCAATTATCTCAATCATCCTAATAGTGGATGAACAAAAGAATGAATGACTAACATGTGAGGCCTACTTAATCAACATACAAAAGGTGATAGTGGATAAAGGATGGAATTATGGGATTAATGAACCACCATTAGACATATTTAAATTTAAATTAAGGTGATAATACCCCATTTTTAATATCATTATGAAGTTTTTGGTTGGTTTTCTCATCAAGGTTAACCTATAGGTGTGGGTAACCACTTAATGCTCATGAAAAAGGCCTCCATTAAGCCACTTTTAATGTTTGTAACTAATGGATAGAGAGGGGGTTGAATAAATTTGGTGTATGTGTTATATAAATAGGTAAAAAATTACAAAAATTATATATAAATGCCTCAAATATCCCATTCAAGACACCTATCCACTCATGTAATGTATGGGGAGAGTAATGGAGGTTGTTATCACTATTTTAGGCCCACCTTGGTATATTCATGGAATATAATATGCATATATTATTATCTCTCTCTCATGAAAAATTATATGTATTGAGGCATTGATCTATTTATTCTCATCCCTCAGCTAGGTGTAATAAATCTCTACCAAAATTGTACCTTGTACCTTGAATCAATAAAGAAAGATCAATCACAGACTTTTATGAGTGATAGTGTGTAGTATGATGGTTAATTTTTATAATTTATTATATTCACCTTCTTTTTTATGTCCTTTCTTCACCTACTATCATTTTACATAAGTTTTACGAAGTGTTGATAAGTACTAGTGGCATTGAAGTATTGATGAGTTAGTAGTGTCTTATGCAATCCTATATCCATAGCCTTCAAGTTACAGACTTTATAATTGAAATTCATATGAAATATTCATGCCTATGATTATTTTTTGAGTTATTATTAGTTTCTTACTTTCATTTATTTCATAAGTGTGTTTAAAATAATAGTCAAGAGAGGATAATTAAGTACTAGTGCATCTCCACTCTTAGCATAGGTTTTATTTCTTACTTTTCATCTTAACCCTTTTCATCCCAATAGAAATAGTTTTTATAAAGATAATTAAAATTTATAAATTAGGTAAGTTTTCCCCATAAGATATAGGTTTTTCATAAATTATAGGTATCCCAAAACCTTTAGGTCAATCCCATGCTAGTCTAAGTTTAAAGTGAAATTGAACAATCTTCTTTAATGGGGTACAACTTGGGTTGATAACACCATAAACCATGTCTAAATTAATAACATGATTTTGGAAACATGGAAATATAATATAAACCTTTGTAATCTATCATTTTTTTAGATCTATGCATGCTTCATAGTTTTCTCCTCTGACATGGAACTTGACTCACTAGTGTTAGGTTGTATGGATGATCTCATAGTTGGTTATCCTTTTATTCTAACATGGAACACTTTTTATATAAATCTCACACTATTCACAAACCTTATATAATTAATTGAAACTATATGGCTACCTTGGCCATTTTTTCCTTAATTCACCTTTTATGGGTATGTCTTATTAATCTAATGGTAGTGAGGTCAAGAAAAGAAGGTTTTATGCTCAATTTGAGGTTTTCCCTCAAGAAACCCTCTCTAAAACATTGTATTTACTATGTAGTAGACTTGTAGTTGGGATTTCAAGGACAAAAATCTTTTAAATTTGTCAATTCAAGAACTCATAGACTTCTATTTAGGCTTGAGGGGATTTAGAGGCTAGAAATGAGACTATTAAGGCTTGATTAAGACCATTTATATGATGAATATCGTCTGAAAATGCAAGAAAACCATAACCCTATGTATGCATGTTTTTACCCTATTATAAAATCTTATAAGCATCTCAAATCCCCTTAAAAATGAGTTCTAATTATCATGAACCATTCACATAATCAAAAACCCCTACTTTTTTTCTTGAAACCTCTGCAAATCCTATTGTTTCTCATGTCTATATAAGTGATCATACCATAAAAATATATGTAGATATCCTCCATAGAGTATGAAACATGATCCAAGTGCCTTCATGGTGAATTGATACAATTTGGACCCATTTCCTTTTGTTTTACACCCACTGAGTTAATGTTAGGGTTTAAGAGTGACTAGGGATCTTACTATTTATTCATAGAGGTTAGCACCTATAACTAAAAACAAATGACATTGTCATCAATTCAACTCATCTCCCTAACATATTTGAAGATGATTTTCCCCCATGCATCCTATTTTCACACTTATGATCAAATGAAGATACCATTTTTTTGTTTGTAGGTTGTATGAGAACTTGATAGAAGCTTGAAACCATTTATTGACTTGAAATGACCTACACCACCTTTAATTCAACCATGATGAAATTTGGGGGGTTTTATGAATGAGGTGTGGTCATTTATGACAACTTTACACCTATTCTTGATGTTTACAAGACCTTATGTAAGAAAATCTTCCCAATAAACAAGTGTAAATCAATGCATTTTCCATCTATTTGACCTCATATTGACTTCACAAGATTAAGATCACATTAGACTTAAAATATCCCTTTAAAAACATTTATTGAAATATTAACCTCAAGACACACATTCTTTAAATTCTTCTAGTATACAAGGTTAACTTATATGACATGTTTGAGGGCATGTTATGACCTTAGGGGTTCATTGATCTTTAAACATGATTGAAAATGGACTATATAAGATGACCCTAGATATACCACTAGACCTTTTCTCAAGACTCAAAAAATATCTAGATATTCCCTACATATTATGAATAAGTCTGATCCCAAAATAAGTAGCTACGGCAAGTAGGAAAACAATGAGAACAAAAAACCTTAATTTATCCAAACACCTTAATTTTTTTATAAAATACCTCTACTATATCAAACAAGATATATACCATTATTTAGGCTTAAAAGACACTTGAAACCCTTCCATTCACCCAAGTATAATGTCTAATACATAATATATAATACAATCACTCACAACATGTAATCACATGAGGATTTCTCAATAAAATCCTAACACATACAATGAAACCTTAAATAATACTAATAAGGATTTTAAAGTATTATTTGAAGACCATGACAAGATCTAGATCACCATCTACAAGATTTGAGGGACCTATGAGAAATTTTTGAACTACAGGGGTTGGTATTTCACTTGGGAGGATAAATTATCAGTGCATATGTATACACATAATATTTTGAAAATTTATCAGCTATTGATGTTTTCTTGCTTATAAAAACCTATCAAGGCTCAATCTTTCTAAGTGCATGCTTTAAAGGGTGCACTAGGAAAGGGGTGTGAAGACCATAGATGCTTCACAAGATTTTTTCCCCTATACCACCACTCGTAATCAACACAAACATCTCTAATACACATCCCTAAGATTTTACACCTCTTTTACACACTCCTCCATGTAATTCACCGCCTTAAACAACCCTCATCTAAGACAAAAACTATTTTTGACATCTACTGAATAATGTCAAATTGGGCTAACCTTATGATTAAAATATACTCACACATTATGGGACTATATCAACCTCAACTAACCCTGTATGCGACCTAACTTACTTTTATAAATTAATAATATAGGTTCAATTAGGATGACACTATCAACTAAAATTTAAAAAGAGTTTAATGTTGGATTCAAATATATATACACATCTATTTCACCATTTATAGATAGGTAAGAATAAGAAAATCATATATTATTCATCTATATATCCACCATTATACTTTAGTAACATTTCTTAGGGTTTCAATACTACACTTAGAGATACAAATATTATCTTGTGGAGAAGTCTTTTAGATGCATAAATAAGTTGTGTATCACACAACTAACCTCTCCTTGTTATCCTTACATACCAAAAAAAATATTTTAAATAAAATTTACCAAGAGAGAGATTGAGGCTTGATATGTTTGTCTTCAAAGATAAGTATTCCTAACTCATGTTCTTATTTGTCAAAGTAGGCATATTTTCATTTGTTAGTTTATATGCTTCTCTCTCTATGCATTAGGATTTATTGTACATTGACTTGAGTAGAGATATTATAGTCATGTTTACATTTATGTTTATTACCTCCATTTTATGCCATAATATTTGGTGAGAACTATATTATATTTTACTTTACTTTATATTTGCTTTGTGAATATAATAAAAAATAGGACCTAGATAGGGTGATTTTATGGTGTTACTTGACTAGAGGCTTTGGAAACCTCTCTAGTGATATTATTTTGGTAAGGGACCACTTATTTAGGTATATAAAATACATCTTGGTCATGACACCAATTGTCTAAATATACAAATTAGAATTATAAGTGTGATTTATCTTCTCCAAGCTAGGATTAATTTTTAGATCAAATTCACTTTCCCTTGTATATAATTAAGTTCATATGCCAAGTAATGGTTAAAATGGATAAAGTATTCATGATAAAGTATTTTTGAACAAATTTATGTTAATAAAAAACCTATAAAAGGTATATTCTTACATCATAGTTAGTGGCTGAAGAATGTTCATGTCAAAAAATAGCTACATAAGGTGATTTTTCTATCTTAGGAAGTCTTCATAATATCAATAAAAGTAATTTGATGTGAGAGTATATAAATTTAATCTATTGGATACAATTAATAAATTATAATATAATTTTGAGAGTAATTAACAAAGAAATAGAGTTTTTAAAATGATCTTGTTTTAATATAGATGAAGTTGAACCTTATTGTACTTGATTTTGAGCTAAAGTATATAGAATCATCACTACTAGTACAATAGAGGAATGCTAAAGAAAGTGTATCATATTTACTATTGTATTTGGTAACTTAAAAAACATAAACATATTACATTGGGTTGGTTGATATAGTAAAATTATAACTAAGCATAGAAATAGACTTGAGCTAATAAATACAATTGAAACATAGCTATGAAAATAAGATTGTATCAAGGTGGAAAATATAATTAGGATAGAATTGGGGAAATATTATATTATGTTGGTTGGCACTCATGTAAATTATATTTTGTTCTTTGATACAATAGTAGACATAAATAACTATATTAATTAGTTAATATAGTTGAATCAATATGAAAATGTATTGATCTAAATGATACAATTGAATTGGTTGGAAGGATATAATTTGTAATTTTTAAAAAATTAATAATTAAATGATATATGGGATAATCCTAAACAATTATGTAATTTTTAGGAAGGATGCATGACCTAATAGGTTTATCATCAATAAATGAGACAATGCACTTCATGTTTTTTAAGTTATTCTTAGTGTTAGAAGAGTAAGGGTTAACTATGGATTTAAAATCATTGGTAGCTAGTTGGGAAGAGGGTTGAGGTTGATTGTTATCTTACTTTTTTTAAAAATTATTAGGAATATTGTTGGTATAAATCATAAGGTCATAATTATCTTAGTTAAGTTCTTCATGCTTGAATTTAGACTCAAGCATGAAGAACATAGGTAGTCTTATGTTCCAAATTTATTAATTGTAAAAAATTGGAACATAAGACTACCTAAGATTTCATCAAACTTTTAGAATCTTTAGCTAATAAAGTTTAGTAAAATGTGATGGAAGACAACCACTTCCATATATTTACTACCGCATTTAACATTACATTATAATATATTTTTGGGTAATTCACTCTAAAATCCTTTGATGAATCCTTAGATCAATTTAAATGATAGGACCATCTCATAAGACATTTGAGCCTTCCTGATATAAATAAAAAAAGATAATGATATTGAGACTTTATAATAGGTATAATACTAATGATGGTGCCTATACTATGTATGAATTTATGATGACCATTTATGCAATTATGCCAAGAATATATAGTGAAGATAATCTCTCCCAATACATAATGGGAAGTCTATATACCCTCACCTAGAGATGTTGATGTTTATTATCCTAATAACCATTGGTAAGATCCCTAAAATTATGTTTATTACACACTAATTGGGTTAATTATCATTATATATGAAATAAATTTAATCAAATAATATTTGATTTTTTCCTTGATCACTAATTTGATCATAAATCCATGATTAGAGTATGCCACCGAGCCTATGCCTATGATAAGTTATAAATCTTAGGTATTCTTATGTTTGAATTGTTTACAATTAATAAAGTTGGCCAAATTTTTTCAAGTCATTGGATTGTAACTCTTATACAAATGCATTAAATAGGTATTATAATCTATTAATATAGGTATGAATAAGTTTAATATACAATTATAAAGCATCAGTAGCAAGGGTTTTAACTAGTATCTTAGTTGTAATTAAAATTTTAGTTTTAATCCATTCCTTATATATATTATAAAAGACCTTCAGATGTAGAATTGGATCAAAGGATACATTATAATAGAACATAAGATTAACTCCACAATTGTCAAAGTTAGAAATATAAGGGGTTAAAGGTTCATTCTAGAGGTGTTTGATGACTTTTTTTATGAAGTAGATGTTATGGAATGATGATACCAATATAGTCTCTAAGGGGTGGGAGGATTTTGATTTGAAATTAACCACTAAACATATTTTGGTTTAGATTGCATTTGAATAGTTTTATTTTGAAATAATAACATTTGAGAATTATTAGAATATTTCATGGTACACTTTTAGATCATGATTTATTGATAATTTTAAGATATATTTGCATAATTTCAACACACAATAAAACTTAACTATAAAATAATAATGATATCCTATATGAATTCATTCAAGATATATTATTCACAATGAGATATTACATTATATAGGAGGATGATATCATTAATACAAGGAGTCAGATTTAATCACAAATACAATATATCTCTTAACCCCTCCCTAAAATATCTGATATTATCTCTTATTATCTCTCAAAAGTTATCTTTAATTTCTCCTAGGATATCTATGTGATTTTATTCACAAATAAAATTTTTATTTATTATGTCACACACATAACTTAGAAACATATAATGTGAGCACTCAATGTAACATTTCTAACATTATCCCCTTAGTGTGAACATGTTAGCAAACAACTTGTTCTAGAACTATATCATATCACCTATGCTTCATCATGATATTTATACACATGTGCCTTCATACAACACTCCAAAACTATATTCTCACAAGAGCATTTCATGTATGGATACAAAAGCCACCCAAGTATGAGCAAAGAACTAGAGTTTTATTCATCCTCCACACCTATACACTTATGGTTTTACATAGGCTTCAATCAACAAATTTTATAGATGTATTACATTAGCTTCAAATAACAACATTTACATATGGTTTTATGTAGGATTCAAGAAACAACCTTTACAGATGTGTTTACATAGAATTCAACCACATTTAAAAATGGTTTTACATAGACTTCTACTAGAAACCTTTACAACTATAACGATTGTGAAACCAATATTTAATCAGTATTTTACTAAATTTTTGTATCATGAGATTACAAGTATAATTTATCACTTATTATATCATATGAAAATAAAATATAAACCAAAAAAATGACACTAATACATTTTACAGTCCTATTATTAATGGCTAATGATATGACTCTATTTGTACTCCTTAGTTTGTTCAATCCATCCTTTGTATGATGCCAATTACTTATAAATTGTGAATTGGAGGCTCAATTTTTGAATTCCCTCCCCCCCCCCTAAGATGGAGATCTCATACAAGTGATCATGCATCCAATTACAATTCAAGCAATGTTTTTGACACTTTTGACATTTGAGACTAGTGACTCAAATTTATTATAATAATTTATAGATATGGATGGATTTTTAAAACTAATAAGTTAAACTAATTGAATATTAGTTTAAATAAAATAATAAAAATGACACAAGTCTAACAAAATGACAAAATATTTGACCACTAAAATTAATCTTTTTGACAACAAACACTAAAAGGCTCACCTAAATATAAATAAAAAAACTATGACCAAATACCTAAATTAAAATAATATATAAACTAAACTGACATAAGAATTTAAATAAAATGCATCATTTAAAAAACTAACTAATACTAAAATAACACTTTTGAATTGCTTTTTGAATATTTGACAAAACTTATGAAAAATGTTTAAGTCATGGTGCACAAGGAATAAAGTTGCATGTCTCTATAACATATTCAGATTTAAATCCATGAACACGTCATTGGTGGGAATAAAAATGGTGATCTAGTTCCAACTTCCTCTAACTATAATTTTGAAACCATAATAGAGAAGAACATTCCTTAAAAGTTAGAAGAGACAATTTAAAATGGTAGTAATAATTTGCAAGATGTGCATGGAAATTTGACAGGACTATAAGAGTGTTGATAAATAGTTATTTGTCAATAAACAAAGATATATATTTTTAGTTATTTCTCTTGAGTATGCCTAACTCCCAACCATGAATCTAAAATTCCTATTTTTTTGCTTTGAACAATAGATCAATCTTCTAATACAAAAATATGAATAACTCAAAACCTATATCAAAGAGTGCATGGAACATATCTAAAATAAAATAGGACATGAATAAATAAATTAATGTATAGACCATGATGGTGATGGAATTAATATAAAAAATACATGGTGTCAATAATTATCATATTTTTGTGTTGTGGATGCTCTCTAATGCATGTATATGATTGTGACAAAACTATGACATCTCCTTAATTTTTTAAAAAGTGATAAATTCCACTATTATATCCATAATGAAAGTGGAGCATTAGTAGCTAGATTAAATATAGAGATATATCAATTATATAACTAATTATTATCTAATGTAATATATATAAAATTTCTATTAAAATTTTCCATAGATGGATTAATACAACCTTACTAAGTCTACCCTAATCTTGTTTCAAAACTTCATTATAGGCACATGACTAATGAAGCTCTAATACTAGATAATATGTACATTTTCATAATTTTAACACACAATAAACTAATATTTATATATTCTATACTAATTCATTCAATATATATTATTCACTATGACATATTATGATATATAGTATGATGATATAATTAATACGAGTCAAATTTAATCATAAATCCCTTATATCTCTCAACCCCTCCCTAGAATCTCTCATTTTATCTCCTAGTATCTCTCAACAAATAACTTTATTTTATCCTAGGATATATACATGAATTTATTCAAAACTCACTTAAATACATTGTTATTTATTATCTCACACTCACTCACCTACAAACATATAATGTGATCACTAAACATAATATTCCTAACACTTTCAAGATCACATAATTAATATAGGGTGTATTTTAGTTTGAAGTAGAGGCTTAAGTATCCTGTTGAGATTAATTTGATGTGTAATTAATTTTATAATTACCATTATCACTTTGGGTAGGCCCGCTAAATTAAATAAATTCCATGTTAGTGACTACACTAGGCATGGTGGATCATTAAGGAAAAAGAAAAGTGAAAGACTCATTTTTCCTAACTTGTGTGGAAAAATTTGTGGGTATAGGAAGGAGGAAATCCCACATAGGGTTTCATCATGATATTATAGAAAAATAAAATGTCATTTATTCTATGTTAGATATTATATTAGTTAAATGTATTTATTTTGACTATATACTCTAGGTCATGCTCCTCTTCACCCTTGATTTTTGGGGCTTTAAATATTTGGGATTTATTATGGTTATTTATATGGATATATAGATCATAAAATTTGTATCTAATATAAACCATGTTAAAATTATTATTAGGGTGATCTTCAAAAGATAAAAATAATAAGGCAATAATTTGAAATATTTACAGGTTTTGGTTAGCTATATATAATTGGGATTGTTGTCATTGAATCCTTGAAAATCCTATATATTTTTTTATTCAAATTGATCCAAAATTTATTTCATTTTTAGATATAATGAGTCAAGTTTATAAATCTAGTCGATGTATTTGGTGGCATAGGAACAATGGAAACATATACTACATAGTTGGTTGATACAATAGGGATAAAGGTGGGGAAAATATGAATGTATTATAATTATCAATATAGGATGGAATAAAAAAGGAACTATATCAAGATGGATGATATAATTGAGTAAATAGGGAAAATTTTATTAGGTTGGTGGATAATTTGTAGACACATAGAATTATATCAATTTGGTTGATACAAGTATTCAAAAAGAGCATAAAAAATATGTATGATGATGATGAAGATAACACTAAGAAGTAAAAAAGAAAGAAATGAAACTAATCCAACTAGTGGTGGGATAAGATTCATGTTGGGATCACTAGAATGTTTACATAAGATATGATGACCAATGTAACAATCCTCTTTATCAACATAGACTAAGATAAAAATAAAAGGTTAATAATATAGAGCCCACATATACTTCGATAATAAAATGACAATGTTTAGGGTGGACATAAATTTAGTAAAAGGTAAACCATACTCAATATAAAGGGTATAGGGTTCTAAAACCTATCACTAAAATATCAGGTATGGTTCTAACTTGGTCCCAAGATAAATCAATGATATAGTAATAGTACAAAGATGTATCAAGGATATAATAATAAAACTACATGCAATGAACTAATGAACAAGGGTAACCTAGATCCAAGATATTTTTAAATAATATACTAAATAAAATTTTAAATGGTGTGATGGTCAACCATTAGTGGTCTATGTAACCTAATATGGTTATGCAAAGAATAAGAATCTTATAGCTATACCAAATTATTTGGTACAAGGAAAACTTAAGCAAGGAATAAATGTACATGTTACTATAAAAATAATCAAGAAAATATATGTACTAAGTAACTAAATGAAATATAATAAAAATAGATAAAATTAAATTTATAGTTGGTGTGTCAATCTCCCCCTTGGATCTATTGGAACTTTGAAATATATGGTTTAGGAAGAAGATCTAAAATTTAATATGAATAACCTTTATATCATAATTTTAAAACTCTAAATACCAAGTATACTTCCTTTATTAAACTCTCATATTTAGCTTCAAAATCATTGATAAATTATTGACCTATAATAATAGTACCTTAAACTCTAACTCCACCATTTAATATGTAAGAGAAGAAGTGTGAGTGAAAATTAAACATATTAGTGTTGTGTGTTGGGAATGATTAACATAACCCCTATATATATATATTTATCCAAACCCATAAATAACTTTAAACTTAAACATCATGGTATTTTCCAAGTAGATACAACTATAAACGGTGTTAAATGAAATAGAGAAGATATATTGTAGGAAAAATAAGCATAAAATAGATTGTATCAATTGAATAGTATAATAAGAATATAGGGTAGCTAGAAAAACTAGATTGAAAGTAGAAAAAGAGGTAATATGGAATGATACTCAAAGATGGTTTGAATTATAGTAATTATGGTATGATATAATATTATATAAACATCTCTTTTAAAGTACCATGATTTTATCCCACCCCTTTCATGGTACACTCCTTAGTATATCCACTCAAGGATATTGATGCATTGAAAATTCTTTGATAAATAAACAACCAATAAAGTGATGAAGTTAAAAAATATTAGGTGTATATAAAGGTAAGTTCTAAATTCACTAATATACATTCACTTTCAATACTTACACTCATAACCACATATTCAACAACACCTACATTTATTACTAAGGATTATATAGCTAAATTCATAATGGAGGATCCTATTAAAAAAATCATAATATAATGTCTTGAAAAAAATAATTAATAATATATTTAAGGCTCTAAATATTCTTAGCTATGTATTTCCCAAGTTACTATATGAAATAATATAGATAATATCTCTAAGAATGAGCACTAGATATTTGTTTGTAATTTTAAACTTGAGTGGTGGTCAATATACAATAAGAGTTAAGAAAAAAATCAATAATTGGTAGAATAAAAAATCCTTTATAAATAAAGTGTAATACAATATATATATATATATATATATATATATATATATATATATATATATATATATATATATATATATATATATATATCTTAGGAAGAAGGAGATAATAATTTATTACATATAAGTATATTTATTGTAAGTTTCCTATGCAAATAATGCAATGTAGGATAAATTATATGTTTTATATATTGCATCTCAAGTAAAAATAATATAATTTCAAATAGGGAGAATAATTTATGTAGATAAATACTACATATATTCTCCTTTTTATTTTTTTAAATCATATTATAGTGATTTAGTTGAGTTAAAAGACCTATGATATGAATTATATCAACATGACTATGTAGTGACAATGGATAATGTGTGGAATCTAAATGACATTGTGGGGGATTTAAAATTAATAGCTTCTTTTCATTTTCAAAGGCATGAAATAAAAATAAAAAGGAAACTATAGCCTAAAATATAATAGATAAATATGTTCCCCTAAATCTCAAGGAGGAACATCCTCATCTTGGTATAATAATCAAACAATGGGATTATTTAACTTTTCCCCACAATACAATAGGGTAGTACAAGTATCTACAAGAAAAATTTTAAGTCATTTCATCTCTATTAATAAATAAATATTTAAGTAAGATTATGCTACTTGTGAATATAGGTAGAATAAACTTACTCTTTCCTTACACAAAGGGAACATTATTCTATCTATAATTTCATACATAAAAAGAATAGAGCTCGCTATAGAAAATAAATTTTGGTATTTAACACTTAAATTTGTCATTCTTGACCTATACTAATTCTACATGAATTTTTAATCTAAAAAAAACTCTTATTCAACATTCTGACACACTTGGATGTTAGTAATGATCGTGATCTAGTATAAGTTGTTATCATTCACCTAAGAAAACCTTTCATTCTATGTTAAATCAATTAAATATCCTACTAAAAATTTTCCATACTACCACATTTGCATTCATATATCCTAGACAATAATGTCATACTCAGATAGTAATGTAAATGTTATTGACCTAATGTTGGCATTACTACCATTCACATAACAATGGATATATTTCAAAATATAATTATTTCCTTAGGTTGACCCAATAACCTAGAATTTTGGTGTCATTGAAAATTAACCAGTTGATTGTGTATAACACTAACCAAGGTCAAGATTATTCACCATATTTAATTCTAAATTACATATCAAATGTACTATTACATATTGATAATATTCTTCCCATATTTTAAATAAATCTTTAGGATAAATCATCAACCAATTTTGAATAATATCAATCTAGGTCAAATTCCAACATTTTTGAGAAAAAAATAGATTAATTACTGAATTCATAAAGATAAATAATAAAATTTCATAATTACACTAATGGGAAGAATGAAATTTGGATTTATTTCCCTATTAGGATTATTTAATATAAAGGAAGTGGTCAATCATCAACAAGGATTATTGGGGTATGTTTATCCCAATTACATTCATCGATATTTATAGGTTTTTATCCTTGACAAATGGACCTAGGGTTTCAAGGAGAAGGAAGGTTGTTTATGGATTTGTACACATAATCATGGGTTAAACATTATATATATATAGGAATATTACTTAAGAACATCACACTTTGTGGCTAAAAATAAACCTAGCATTCTAGGATAGTCATGTTAGTGTTAGGTATCCTACATCTAATGAATATACCCTAGACCTAATGTTATTAAATTTCCACACATAAATACATAGTTAAAAACTCATGTGAATCATAATCCTACTTGTAATTTGTTTATTCTATAAAAATATAATAATAATTAATTAGTCAACTAATAAATCTAAATATTTTGATCCATTTTTTACTTTACAGATATAGTAAAATTCATTATCATATCAATCTTAATCAGTTAGATTCATATTTATGTTTAAATTTCATATATTACAATCTAAATTATGCAATAGGATTATCATATTATAATTCCCATTAATCTTAAAATATGGTAAACATATTAATGAACCCATATATCTTATGTAAATTACCAAATGACATGTTTCAATAAGGGTTTCCTCCTTATTTTTAGGGTTGCTTAGATTATGCTTCAAGGTTTTATTTTCATATATGATTAATTATTTTCCTTCATATCACAAATTATGTATGTATTTTTTAATTTAATAGTGTTTCTATTGGTTGACTAAAGTCATGATTACAATTGTTTCATATTGTGTTAATTTAATGTGTCATTTTTAGATCAATTATTTAATATCATGGATTGAATATTTATATAACAATAAGTCTAAAATTAATAATGAACTATCCTTATCCTCCCTAAATATACACCCCCTTGATGAAATTATTTTGATATTTGAGACCACACATAATCAAGAAGATATCCAAATCCATGCTTATATAGATACATTTGATGACAAGGATTAAAAGTAATTGATTCAATTTCTTGACCAAAATCCACAAATTCATGATTCAATGTTGTATGGCCCAATACAAATATAAAAAACTATCACAAGCTACTTAATATGGGGAATAATATGACCCTTTCTATGATATTAATTAGACCACTACTATTAATATTAGTCTTACATCTATAATCACACATGGGATGTTCACCGAAGTTGTGTGGGAAATACAAAGATTCCCATATATTTCCTTACATATTCCCATGTTTGAGACATATTCCCATCATTTGATTAATATGCTTATTACATCATTTATTTTTCCTAATACACATTCCCTTGAGAAACCTACTACATATTTTTAAGATAAAGTGTTGTGATTAGAGAAAGGCACATATCAAGGTAGCCATTCTTTAGATTTGCATACCTTTCTCCCTAATCCATTAGATATATAGATTAAAACCAATCCCCTACCTTTAGGATTTGTATCTCACAATATAAAATTATATGAAATAAAAGGTTATCACAACATATTTAATCCCTCCATGTGACATGATTATAATCTGTAGCCAAAAATCATCTATTGACCAAGTTATTTCAATGAATATATAAATAATATACTTTAATATGGTTCAAGTAACTTCCACCTTAGTTACTTAATGACTTAATTCCTCTATTTGATTAATTTATATCACATTCATCTCTCAACACCGATGAGAAGATATATTTTATGAAAATTTCCAAACTCAAGTAAGGGTCTATAGACATCCAATTCCTAACACCATTTGTGTTGAAATTGTCAATCTTACTTGAATTGCACTCAAATGCACATTTTAGGTCAAAATCTATAAAACATCCTAAATGGTTCAAACTTGTCCCTTACAAGTTCTAGTTTAGGTCAAAGTATCCCTAAATAGGGCAATGAATTTTATGGACAAGCTAACTTTTATCAAATCATTTTCAGTCAAAATGACCATTTTGCCATTTAGTGCTTTGGATCACTCTTTTCTTCTAATTCATTAGTACACATCATGTACCTTTGTTATTTGCTATTATCAACATCCTAAATGGGAATATGGTTCCAACACATCTAATGTCACCTTTTAATTCCTCTTCAATCAAATTATGACCCAGTAATATGACTTTCTGACCATTTTGATTAATTAAGGACCAATTTTCAAATAATTGCACAAAAGTTGATTAACCTTATTTAAGGCTAATTAATCCAAATCAATAGCTTAAGTGGATTTTCCATGAGACTTGTTGAATATTTCTTTTTAAAATTTATTCTTATTATTTGTATCACATAGTGACATTATTTATAGGGTGGCATGCATCAAGCCATAAGTGCATAAAATATGAAGATTATGGGTCACCCATGCCTTTTCAATGCCCCTTCATCCAAGGTTATCATAAGGATAATTATGGATTTAATTCCAAATATTAGGATTATCCTCAACCACACATCTTAATTTCAAGATGGATGGTTGAGGTTGATCCTAAATAATCTTAAAAATCTATAAATAGAGGGCCATGAACATCATTTATAAGCTATTTTGGTGCAAGCTTATTATGCTCAAATATCTCCAAAGCTTGAGCATTATAAAGTTATAATGCTAAATTGTTTCGATAAAGCTTCACTGATAGGTTAGTTTAGTGATTTACAATCAAGATCCTAGGTTTTATGGAGTTTTCTTAAGGCATTAGAGGATATTAACACCATTTTTGATAAAGACAAAGACACTTGATCAATAAAGAACATGTTTTTTAACCACATAGGTATGGTGAATCCATTTGGGAATGCAATATGGTGATTTATTTCTTTCATTTGTTTCTTGTTATATTTTGTAATTCCCATAGGAATAGATAGGATTGGTTAGTTATCTATTTATGCACTTTTCATGGTTTATGGACTAATGCTTGACTAACTTGCTTTGTAATCCTCACTACATCTTGGCATGCCTAGTGGGACTAGATGCATCCTACACCTAAAGGAGATCCTTTTACAACCTTAAAAAACTTATTTAAGATTTTAAAACTCTTTCTAATTGGTTTTCTAACTTTATTTTTCCATTTTTGGTTTCAACAATTTTTACATAGTAACCGACATTGGTAGAAATACTAAAATTGATTACTTGGCTTAACTGACATCGGTACAAATATCAACATCAGTTACTTGGCTTAACTGACATCAATCAATAAAACCAACATCAGTTAGATCTCAGTTGGCTATAACCAACATGGGTGGTATTGACTGATGTTGGTCACTATGTTTTTCCAAAAATATAGACTCGAGACCTACTTTTCTAAAAAAAATGTTTCAAATTCAAAAGGGCTTTAAAGCTAAAGGACATGTTAACAATTTTGATGGAGGATCAAGTTCAAAATTTACTTAAAACATGTTTAAATCACTTATACATGCTTAAAATTTGATTATGAACTTTGTTTTGGTGTTAAACAAGGAATTTTTAGATGTTTTTGGTGAATGATTTCAAAGTTTACAACTAAGACCAAGGGGTCAAAAGAACACCACTAAACATTTCATTCGGGTTTTAAATTGAACACACTTATTAATTCGTGTTTCTAATATTTGATTAGATTAGTCTTTTTTGGTAAAAAGAGGTATGCTACATGTATGCTCTTATATTTTTCCTCTATAAGGAACCCTTCGAATAAAAAGTGCCAATCCTATTTCAAGTAGCCTAGTCCAAGGCTTAGAAATAAAGTCACCTAAATCACTCTTGGGTTATCTTTAAAATGACCCTAATGTCTTTCTATTTTCATGCTTTCTATGTTTTTATTCAACTTGCCTTATGAGGGGCATTTCATCACCTCCCACAAGTTATTTAAGGAATATTTGACCTAGAGTTTCATCTCCTAGCATTGATTTCATTTGAATCTTTGTAGAGTTGTACAGGGGATGTATTAGCACTTTGGACATTACACTACACTAAGCAAACAATAGGATGTAGTGGTTACATAAAGGACTAGACCTTTATGTAACAAGTTGAGTGATATGGACCCAAAATCCATTCTTTTCTATTACATTGTTTGATGTGAAAGTCATTATACAATTGATTCCCCTAGAACATTTGAAACTTGATAGTTTAGTAGACCCCACTTTGCCATACCTTGTTATTTTATACTTAAGATGTTTGTTTTTTGTTATTAGATTACTTGGTCTTGATTTGTGTCTAAAATTTATTGTTAACTCAGTTAACTTAACCAAAAAACATTATCCTCAATTTTCTTGAGCAAAGGAGGCATTACGTTGTCAAAATGGAAAATTCATCTTTTCCTTGTTCAATTTATTATCAAAATATTTATGTCATGATATCCACTTTGGCACAGTCATGCTGCCTAATTGAGTCTAGAACTTTTACCCAATTTGTTTAAATCTTTCATTTATAATCCACATTTAAAATTAGACCTTTTTGAGTTCTAAAGGTTGGTGCATCAAAGTGGGTTTGTCATTTGTGCACTAAGATTGTTTTAACTTGGGTTCAATTTTATCTTTAGATTAAAGTTAATTTATTAAGACTCAAAATCATATTATCATCTCGGTGGAATAAATCCACCTTGCGTATCACTCATACTTTGTGTCCTAAAACATATTTTATCCTACTAGAATCATGTTGAAACGTTATGATGCCCATTTGGTCCTAACCTTTTACATAGTGATTCACATATGTTTTTACATCTTCAGTTTCTTAGTTTATTTTATCTTCTTCATAATCCATAGAGATTTCCTCTAAATTTATATGGTCAACTTGTCAAAGTTAAAACTAGCTTTTGTAGTGTGGGTGTATCACAAAGATCTAGGCTTTTGTGTACTAGTTTTCACCTTGGGTCTTTGAGTTACCTTACTCTATTTTGATATATATGATTTCAACTTTACCAAAGGTTGAGTAATTTTATGAACTAAATACTCTAAATTATACATGGTTTCAAACCACCCTCCCTTATATTCTCATTGGTACCTTGGTTTTTTGTTTAAAGGAATCCAAAGCATACTTTGATTAGTTATTGAACATTGGTCCAAAGTTAGTCAAACACACAGAGTAGCTCTATTTAAACATGACTTGAAGGTTCACTCGTAGTGGGGCCTCTTATGGTCTTAGTTATGAGGATGAGATATTTTATGATGGTCAAGATAACCCTATTATTTTTGATGATATCCTCACAACAATAGGATTTGAAGATGATTATAATGAATATCAACCCCAAGAAGATCAAGATGAATCCCATTTGAGATTGATAGAATCAAATGTTAGACTACCTTTTGACTTTCGTATGGAATAATTTCATACCTTGGCTACAGGAGAACAATGATGGTAAGAGCAAGATTTTGCACAAATAGACATACCTTCTTCATCTAATAAAGGAAAGGAAATACAAACAGAGTCAAAACCCATGAATCTAGATTTTCTAGCTAAGATCAAGATAATAAGTCAATGATATGCAGATCAACTTGTCACAAACTTAATTGACTCCCTAGTTGCCACTTTAATTCACAATAAGGCTTCAAAATAACATGAAGATTTTGTGGATAGTACACAAAACATATTGGATGAGAACATTACCATAATGGATCAAGATAATCTAAACAAATAGTTGAAGTCAGAAGAGACCTTACAAGATGTTCTATTTGACACAGAACATACATTCTTCAATCATCAAGAACCTCTTGTTACATTACAAACTTAGAAACCCAAACATTTAGTTAAAATTTAGGAAATCCCTCAAATAAACCAAAGATTGGTAAATAAACATACACATTTCCAAAATCAACAAAATGCGAAACAACCAAATTTAGGGAATGTTTTACAATCCAAGAATCAATGGCCTATGTTCTTAACTCAAGTAGTAAATCAAAACTAAATCATGGATCAAAATTTATACACTCCTTATAGATCCATACAAAACTAAGGGTACATTCCACCCTAACAACATATTATCCAATCCATAAATGCACCAAACATGGAAGAATGGAATTTTATGAAGGAAATTGTCCAAAGATTGGAGATGAACAATAGAGTCAAAAAGTATAAATTTAATGAGATATGCCCATACTAATTTGACTTATCTATTCTATAAAACCCAGTTCCATCTCACTTTGAGGCACCTAAATTTGACAAATACAAAGGGAAAGGAGACCCATGTGAACACATACAAGCATTCTTTATCTTATGTCAAGAGGTTGCATATAGTAGCAAGTACTTATTATGACTATTTCCATGAAGTTTAGTGTGACAAGATCTTGATTGGCTACTTAAACTACCCAAGGGATCAGTTGTGGATTGCAATGACTTATCAAAAAAAAAATTGTTAACCATTTTTCATACAACATAGAACATGAATTAACTATTGTTAACTTATGCAAAGCTAAAAAATGTGATGGTGAAAGTTTTGTTGTGTATTTATAAAGGTGGAGAGCATTGGTAGACCACTTTCAACACAATTTACTAGACAAATAGTTGGCTGGTATCTTTACACATAATTTGCATCCTGAAGTTATACATAATCTATGGTTAACTTATGATAACTCATTTGAAGAAATTATTGACAAAGGAGTGCAGATTAAGAAGGCTCTTATTGTTAGGGGCCTTGTTAATATTTTTGCATAAGGACAAGCATCTAATTAGACTAAATCGCTAGATCCTCAAATAATTACATAGGATAAGTCTAAGGGATTTCACAAAAATAAGAACATGGTCAGAAATGGGGTGACAGAAACAAGACATGTACAAATAGTATAGACTATGCCTCCTCAAATACACACTTAACTCCCTCAAATTTGCTACCTACTTTTCAAAGACAACCTCCATGATGTTTCATAACAATTTTAGATTCTTTAGCAAATTAGGAGAATGAGTTAAATTAGTATTACAAAATCTCATTATAGATAACTTAATTATATGGCTAGTATCAATGCCATTTCCTCAAGATCAACCAAAACTAGACTAGTACAAAGAAAAAAATAGTGTAACTTTCATCATGGTGCTAGTCATGGTGCATATCATTACATTCAATTATGACATATTATTTAGGAATTTATTGAAGATGGTGAGATATAAATTAATTTGGCTCCTAATAAAGACATAAAGTAGGATATGGGAATATACAAAGACCCCTTTCCTTGACATAATCCACCACCACTAATAAATAATCAAAATGATCAAAACCAACAACAAGTTTAGAATTATAATGAGGATAATTGAGATCATTATCCCACACTAATAATGTGGCTTATAAAAATGTGCCTTATGACTATAATTACACTATGTGATGAATTTTAGTAACCCACATTACCACTATTACTATGACACCATGTGGCTAATCTCATATTCCTCGCAACACGAGACCCATCATTATAGGGTCAGTACCCTCTCCCCCTAGTAAGACCATGTCGAGTTCACATCATCATGTTGTTACTCCATTTTCATGGGTTACTAATCTTGAACAATAGTACCATTCTTCTAGAGGCTCCTTATTGACCCAAAATTATAGCAATACCATTAATTGCCCATGAGTCACCATCCAAGGCCCTTTGCCTTATCCTTCTAATTATAATGACTCCTTGCCACCTCTAGGTTATGTAGTCACAAATATATGCCCATGAATTACCATCCAAGGGCCTTCACCCACTTCTTTCCATAAACCTAATGAGAACATTGTGCCAATGGTTCCAAACCTAAATATTATCCCAATAAAGACTAAACTATTTTAATCCATAATTCAAAGGCCTTATAATCTAATGGACCAATTAGATAAAACCCCTACATAAATTTCCATATTAGAACTCTTATAGACATTTGATGTCTATAGAACCATCTTCAAAATTTTTTTACAAGAGTCTATTGTGCTTAATGATATAAACCTTGATTAGTTTTAGAACCTAATTGGACATTTGTCTTCATTTCAACAAATCATGTTTGATCAAAAGGACATGTCCACCCTTGGCCAAAACCATAATAACCCACTATACATTGAGATAATCATCATGGATCACAAGATCAAGTGGGTTCTTATAGATAATGGTTCAGGGTTGAACATCATATCTCTTAAACTAGTGAAACAATTAGGTTACATAGACAAAGACATTCAACCAAAGACTATTACAATCAAGGCTTATGATAACATCAAGAGGGAGTTATTTCATATAATTTGGTTACCAGTCATGACTAGGGCTATTTATCATCACACATTATTCCATATTGTGGATATTGAGCTTCCTTATAACATACTTCATGGTCATCCTTGGATCCATGAAGTATAGGCAATTCTATCTACTCTTCACCAATGCCTTAAGTCTCCCCATGATGGGATTGAGGTTACTATTCTTGTCGATCAACAACCATACCAATATTATAAACATCTCAAAGTAGAGTTTTGAAATTATAACTATTGCCCAAGTTTTGAATTAATTACAAAGAAAAACAAAGCCATCATTTGTCATCCATCTCCATCTAATTATATAGACCATGGTGATCTAGCCTCCATCTTAACTGATCCATTTCCTATATCTTTGGCCAAGAAAGTGATTATTAAAGACGTAGGAATTTACACATATAATTTTTAAGGACGTCCTCTATATTATAAAATTACAAAAATCCCATTAAATATTCAGTAGGCCTAAAAAAATTTAGACTCCTAACAGACCTGATTAGATTTGGTAACCAAAAATGAAGCAACCAAAACCTCCTGTGGTTTTTCTGCCTGTAATTACACCAAAGAAATATTGAGAGGATTTTAATGAGGGAGATTGATTATATTTTGAGGGGCTCATAGATTTTTTTTAGAATCTAAAGTATCTTATCCCTAACAAGATAATGGATCATCTTGACTATATAGGAAAAGGCCTTAGCCCCCAAGTGCAAGGAATTTTAGAGACATTATCAATTGGAGTTGCAATAGGAATCATGGTCTTGGATTTAAATCACCATAGGATGACCTCATAACATTTAGTAGTGATTCTTCTAAAGTGACTGGTAGCAAGACTCCTATCAGTGATGTAACATCCCATTATAGCCTTTTTGATGAGCTTGTTGATTTAGATTTGTTTGATTCAAATACCATATTGACCATAACACCTATTAGAGATTCTCATCCTGAAGCAAAAAGATATCCTATTGGAGCTTCCCATATTGAATCAAAAACCCATCCTAGTGGTGCTTCCCTTCTTAAAGAATCATGTTATATATTTCCCATTAACACTTCCCATCTTGAAGCAAACCTTCATTGTAACTTATGACTGTGTCATCCTGAACTCATAGATTATTATAAAAAAATTTAGTCATATGATTCGATGAGTTTTAAAATGAAGAATCAATTATAGAATACATGGGCCTATGAGATACATTCCCCATTGGTGATTATAAATAGGGTTTTTGATTTTTCATTGAATCATTTTACATACCTTGGAGAGTAGGAAAACTTTCTTGGTCATAATAAAAAAAAACATTGAGATCTTTAGGTGAAAACCTCTTTGAGACACTTTTTAATCAGGGAAAAAGTAAAGAAAAATATAAGCCTTTGAGTGAAAACCTATTTCAGGGATTCCCAAGTGGGAAAGTTTTCTCATCCCTTTAGGACATAAAAAGTCCATCTAGCCCAAGTTTCATAGCTAGTACTAGCATCTCTTTATAAAAACATCAAATATTTGAGAATCATGCTCTTGAGTTTCTAGAAGTCTTTGCCAATTGGTCTTTACCTTAGAAGGTAGATTATGATTCTTCATATTATCCATATCTTTAGGAGGAGAAAAAAGAAGATATAGTAGATGAAGATGATCATGATGATACATTTCCTACAATTCTAAAAGATGGATCCACACTCCATATGGAAAGCATAATAGAAGTTAATTTGTGAACCCATGAGGATCCCAATAATGTTTATCTTGGATATTTCCTTATTGAAGTATAATGGGAACATAATATATCCATTTTTAAGGATTATATAGACATCTTTGCATGGGCATATTCTGACATGCCCATCCTAGATCCAAATTTAGTTGTACATCATCTAGTTGTTCACCCTAATGCTAAACCAATCAAGAAAAAGTTAAGAAAGATGCATCCAAACATCACCCTTTTGGTTAAGGCCAAGTTGGATTAGTTGTTACGAGCTAATTTTATCATACTACTAGACTACTCTGAATGGATTTATAACATAGTTCTAGTAAGTAAAAAGACCCTAGGCATACATGTTTATACTAATTTTCATGTATCAACAAGGCATGTCCCAAAGATGATTTTCCTCTACCCAACATCGACATGATTGTTGACTCAACTATTGGGTAAGAGAATTTATCCTTAATAAATAGATTTTTTGGTTATAATCAGGTCAAGATAACCCCTAAAGATCAACATAAGACTACATTCACCACTCTATGGGGAACATTCTATTACCAAGTCATGCCATTTAGTTTGAAGAATGCTGGAGGCATATATCAACATGTAATGATTGTCATCTTCCATGACATGATGCATGACATTATCAAGGACTATGTTGATGATATACTATAAAAATCAAGAATAAGAGCTAGATACCCTAGCATTGTATGAAGAATATTTGAGAGGCTTCATGCATATAAAGTCTACTTGAATCCTAAGAAATGTGTCTTTGGAGTAACATCAAGAAAATTGATAGGGTTCATTGTATCACAATGAGTGATTCAAGTTGACCCTATGAAGGTCACTATTATTATGGAAATGCCTCCACCCAACAATCTTAAATAGTTTTAGGGTATATAAAGTAAGATCTAGTTTATACATAGGTTCATTTATCAATTTGAAGATAAGTGCCACCCATTTACCCATATCTTAAAGAAAGGGGTGACATTTCAGTGGGATGAGGATTGTCAAATAGCAATTTCAAAGCTTAAAACATACTTGGCCAATCCACCAGTCTTACACCCTCTAACATAAGGAAAGCCACTACTTCTTTACATATTAGCCATGGAATATGCACTAGGGGAAATTTTGGCTCAACATGATGATCATGGTAAGGAACACATGGTTTGTTATCTAAGCCACATATTTGTCACCTATGAACATAATTATATGCCTATTGAGAAGGCATGTTTAGCTATGGTGTTCGCTAATCAGAAATTACAACATTATATGCTAAATAACAAAAAAAAATTTATCACCAAGGTAGATCCTTTCAAGTTCCTCTTATCTAAAGCAACTCTCCAAGGATTCATTGCTAAATGGATTATGCTCCTTAGTGAGTTTGATGTTGAATACTAGAATCAAAAGGTAATAAAAAGGTAGATTCTTGTAGACCAACTTGTAGAAGCTCCTATTATAGCCACTCAACCTCTCAACTTTGACCTTCCAGATGATTCTATCATGATGATAGAATAAGCATCACAATAACTTGAATAGTGGACACTCTATTTTGATGGATCCTTCACATCCCAAGGATTTAGAGATAGTATATTATTGATAACACCACAAGGGGTTTTGATCCCCAAAGCCTTCCATATAAAGTTTCAGTGTACAAATAGTATGGCTAAATATGAGGCATTGGTTGTAGGGATCCATCTTGCCATACAGTGGTATATTCAATGCTTAAATTTATATGGAGATTCATCACTAATCATAAATCAGACAACTAATCAGTATCAAACAAAAGATGATAAGCACAAGCAAATTATTGATAACCTTCAAAGATATTTTAAATCTCTGTAGTTTGAGCAAGTTCCATGAGTCAAAAATAGGCTTACTAATGCCATGGAAACAATTGTTTCCATGATTCAAATGCATGCCAATGCTAAATAGTATCAGTTATTGATTGAAAATCTTCTTCAGCTAGCACATATTTTATCAAATTTAGAGAGGATATGCTCCATTTTTGATCCTAATCTCTCACCTAAGCTACCATGGTACCAAGATTTTTATAACTATTTTCATAACCATGTCTTTCTTTCTAACCTTTCCAATAACCAACAAAAAAATTTCCTTCATTTCATAACACATTACATTCTCCTTGGAAACACACTTTATCTAAAAGGCTATGATGAATTGTTTCCTTGTTTTTTATCTTTAGGAGAATCTAAGATGACACTAAAAGAGGTTCATGAAGGGATGTGTGGGGACCATACCAATAATGTAGTCTTAGCCAAGAAACTTATCATAATAGGCTATTATTGGCTTAAAATGGAGACAAATGCTTGTAATTATGTAAAGAAGTATGTTCCTTATCAGTAGTATGGCAACTTGATATATGCACCTTCCTTACCATTACAACTAATTACAACACCATGGCCATTCTCAACATAGGGTCTTGATCTCAATGGGAAAATTAACCCAACATATTTAGATGGCCATAAGCACATTTTGATTGTGATTGATTACTTTACCAAATGAATTGAGGCCATTCTTCTCACTTATGTTACCAGGAAACAAATAGCCAAATTCATTCATTACCATATTATCTATCGATATGGCATACCAGCTTGTATTATATCTGATAATGATAGATCCTTTGTAAACCAAGATGTGAAAGCTCTTTATGAAAAATTCAAGATCAATCACAAGAAATCCACTCCATATAACCCACAAGGCAATAGATAAGTTGAGGCATCAAATAAAACCATTCTAACCATCTTCAAAAAGGTTGTCAATAATGATGGCCATAATTGGCACTTGTAACTCTTTCCTACTCTCTAGGCTTATTGAACCAATCATCATACCCCACTTGGAACTACTCCATACTCCCTTATGTTTGGCACCAAATCTATCATCTTGATTGAGATTGAGATCCCATCATTAAGAATATCACTAGAGCACATTGAAGATAAAAAAGACTATAGAGCCTCACAATTGTAAGAAATAGAACTTCTTGATAGTAAGTGTTTAGATGCCCTAAAAACCTTTTAGGCCTATTAGAATAGATTACAAAAAAGCTACAACAAACACATTCTCCCTCAATAATTTGAGATTAGTTACTTAGTTTTGAAAGATAACCAAAAGAACATGAATGTTGAACCTAAAAAGAAAGGCAAGTTTTAGCCTAATTGGTTAGGACCATACATTGTCATGGTAAACTATGGATCAGGAGCATATCAATTGGCTAAACCTAATGGTGAAGAACTTTTAGATCCCATGAAAATCATACTCCTTAAGAGATTCTATGCATGAATTACATTGAACCATTGTCTATAAGACCCCTTATTTGGGGGAAACTTGTGATATCATTATTTTATCCCACCCTTTTATCTTACCTTGAACACATTTTATATTACATTGGTCTTCTTTTCATGAATCTCGATAGTAAAGGCTTTGAACTCTTGGCACTCTGAACACTTTCTTCAGCCCATCCTAGATTGCTCTCTTCAAAGATACATATTCTTTTTTATGTCTAAGGCATGTTATAAGCTTCAAATTTTTTTGTCCCTTGACCAATTATAATCTCAATTATGTCTCATAAGCATTATGAACATCTTCAGCAGTGGTTTTACAAAGTGATTCAATTAGGAAAATCTTGTGTAACTTCTTATAGGTAAAATAGCCACATCTTTTCAATACAATTATTTTTGTACTTTCTTGTTTTATCAAGATCCTTGCTTTCACTGATTTGTGAGCATGGGCCATTATAGTTGACTTAGCTATCTTATTGAAACCTCTAATCTTAGCACATGTATCTATAAGACTAGACAGTTTCACCTTGTGCATATTTTATCCCAAAAACACCAAAAAAATTTTAAAAACTTTGAAAATACCAAAAACATTAGAACATGATCCACAAAAGAACAAAAACATTGTCTCACACTTGTGTACATTTGTACATTCTCATTCTACCATCCCACACTCTCACCATTTTTCAAGGAACTATTAAGTTTGAATGCTCTCACTATTTTGTGAGCAATTTTTAAGTTTGAATGCTCTTTCCATTTTACAAGCATAAAAACACTAGTTCATTTCATCTTGTCTCTTGCACTTCCCATTTGGCAAGATCATTATTTCTCATCTCATTAGCTTCTTGTTTGCTAGACCATTCTCATTTATTTGTCATGTCTTCCATATTATTATATAACATTAATCATGCTGGTCTGATCATCATTTTTTTTCTTCTTTCCCATTCTTGGGGGAACTACATTTGGCCTGAAGTTCATGTTGAAACATGCATCCATGGACTATGTAGGTAATGTCCACTTGTATTATGCATTTTGAGTCAGCTTGGCCAGCCCCTTCCTTTTCTTGTCTTCCCCCATTTGTTTTGTCATTGTTCCTTTTTAATTATGGAACAAGTGTCATTGTTCTTTTCTATGATGTGGTAGAAAGTAACACCTCTACCACACATGCATGAGCATTTATCTTTAAACTCTACTAACTTAGTTTTTGATTGTGTGTGTTTATTTAAGTTTTCTTAGTGTTTTGTTGTGCTTTCACACCTCTCTTTTTATTTATTCTCTTTTTCTCTTTTTATTTCTTGGGCTTGTGTTTCTTTGTCTTGTTTTACTATTTGATTTTGATTTTGTGTTCAAGAATACCTTGATGGTCCACATGGATCTTGATTATTCATATCTTGGTCTCATTTCATTAAGATGTTCTTGCATTTTATTATTTAAACATTTTTGTTCCTACTAAAGTATTGATAGATCATATCTTGATTTCATGTTAGGTTTATTTATGTTTATATTTTTCTTTGTTTTTGATTTTTTGTTTAAATGTAAATCACTATAACTCTATTTTTGGTCATTGTTTTACCATTATCCTTAGTTATAGCTATTCACATTTGAATTGGCTTATCATAATTGGAATCTTATGTCATTCTAAGTTATTCATACTTATGATGCCTAATTTATTTTTCTATATCAAGCACTTTGTGCTTAGGTCTCAAGGTCTTAATGTCAAAATCACCTTTGATGAATGATTCTCAAGAACCCTTTGTAAAACCTAGGCTCATGATGTGGAATTAGGCTTCCAGGTAGTATGCATTTTAGTACTCAATTTTTATGCTTAGATGTGCATCTCTTTGCATACATTTTTCATCATTATTCATTCTATTCTCTCCCAAACTTGGGTGAACTACATTGGCCTAAAGTTCATGATGGAACATGAGTCCATGGAACTTGTAGATAGTGCTCAATTTCTATTAAGGTCGGCTCAACTATCTCTATTCTTCTTTTCATCTCTCTCATCACTTTATGCATTCTTATATGCTTGGTTTTATATGGCTTTATAAGCCATTACACCATCGCATGTTCATTTGTGCCTACTCACTTTAACCTATCTTTTGGGTTATATATTTGATCTATTCTTGCTTGTCAATTGCCCATGTTAGGGCATAACATTTGAACAACATTTTAATCAAAATTTTCCTTATTGGGGAATTTTTTTTATCATGATCACATTTTCTCTACTAGGGCACTTCTTATTATCTTCTCTTTTGAGACCCCATTCTAGTATTGCTTCCCTTATTAAAGTAGAATACTCTCCCTTTTCCTCTAATTCCAATCTCTCCACAATAAATCCCATGATGGTATTTTTTAAGTGTGTAACTTGTCTCAAAATTGATCAATGTCATAAGTGCATAGCTTTTACTCTAAAATTGGGTATGTTTAAAGTGTGTCCCTTACATTTTTGGATTGTATATTTCCCATTACCCCCATCTTTGGGGCCTATTATACCTCTAATTATATTTTTTTATCATTGATGGTAATCACATGTGTAGCCATTATCTCATCTAGATGTGATCTATTCCATGGGTTAATCTCTCACTTTCTCTCTCTTTTTGAGAGTTCATCCTACTCTTTCATCCTAGTATGTCCTCTCAAGGGGGTAGCATGGGTCTATTCTAATTTCTTCTTGACAAATTTTTTATTTGAAAAGATATTACTTCACTTGAATATCTCATTATGCCTTCTCAAATAGGGGTAAAATGTATACATCCAATTCCTAACACCATTTGTGTTGAAATTGTCAATCTTACTTGAATTTCACTCAAATGCACATTTTAGGTCAAATATATAAAACATCATAAATGGTTTGAAATTTTCCCTTACAAGTGCCAATTTAGGTCAAAGTATCCCTAAATAGGGTAATGTATTTTATGAGCCAGCTAACTTTGATCAGATCATTTTGAGTCAAAATGACCATTTCACCATTTAGTGCTATGTATCACTCTTTTCTTCTAATTCATTGTTACATGTCATATACCTTTATTATTTTCTATTGGAAACATCCTAAATGGGAATATGGTTCTAACATATCTAATGTCACTTTCTAATTCCTCTCTAGTTGAATTACAACCTGATAATATGACTTTCTAACCATTTTGATTATTTAAGGACCAGTTTTCAAATAATTGCACAAATTTTGATTAACATTGTTTAAGGCTAATTAATCCAAGTTAAGAGCTTAAGTGGATTTTACATGAGAATTGTTCAATATTTATTTTGAAAATTGATTCTTATTATCTGCGTCACTTAGTGACATCATCTATGGGGTGGCATCCATCAAGCCATAAGGGCATAAAATATCAGGATTATGGGTCACTCATCCCTAGTTAATGCCTCCCATGCCTCTTCAATGCCCTTTTTCCAAGGTTATCTTGAGGATAATTATGGATTTAATTCTAAATATTAGGATTATCCTCAACCACACATCTTCATCTCAAGATAGATAGTTGATGTTGATCCTAACCAATCTCAAAAATCTATAAATAGAGAGGCCATGAACATCATTTCTAAGATATTTTTGTGCAAGGTTATTATGCTCAAATATCTCCAAGGTTTGAGCATTACAAAGCCATAATGTTAAAATATTTCCATAAAGCTTCATTGATAGGATAGTTTAGTGATTTAAAATCAAGAGCCTAGGTTTTATGGAGTGTTCTTGAGGCATTGGAGGAGCTTACCACCATTTTTGACAAAGACAAGGATGTTTGATCAAGAAAAGTTTATAAAGGGTTTAATGGACATACATAAAAAACCCTTAGATGTATTGTGTTACCCCTTTAAGTAGGCCTTGCCATAGTGGATACTTTATTTTTAATTATACTAAGTAATGGGGTGTTTGACATGTTTTTAAAACTCCATTAGATTTATAATCCCAATTTAGTACAATCTAAAGTGAGTCTATGAATCAATTATATACACTACAATAGGGTAGTTATACTCTCAATAAATTGATATGAATACCCTATTTATTCAATGGTAAATCCTCTTCCACCTCGACCACCACTACATTCAATTATTACTCATATTTATGATCATTATATATAGGAGGTTGTCACCCATACTTGGGACCATTATTAAAATAAAGTTTTTTCACCCCTCCAAGATCTATCTATAAATTCAATTTTGAAGAGATGTTTTTATTCTCCTAAATAGACTATTTCATAACAATTATCACATTAAATAACTATTTGATATTCATTAAGGCATTTATCTACTATAGCACATACCTAGTTAGTTGTAAGGATAGTTGAGTATGCTATAAAGTGAACATAGGAAATTGTGCATTATATTACTATGAAACCAAACTCCATAAATTCCTATGCCTTATAAATATAATCATCATATGAAAGATTCTATGAGTAGTGATGATAATAATTGCATCATAAAACCTCATTCTATTTCATATTTTGATACACCTATACCTTTTAATTTTCATTTATGAAAAATAACCATTGCACCATATGATATATGTGCCTCCCATAGATATCCCATTGATGTGATAATTGGTTAGCATCCATACACATGTTCAAATAAATTCAAAAATACAAAAATTAAATATATATTTATAGTAAAAAAACATAAAAATAAATAAAAAATCAAGACTTAAACATGACACGAGTTTATAGATTACATTATTTCCATATGATATTTATCAAAAATTAGGTAGACATAATTTTCATTTTTAATGCACACATTAATTGAATGAAGTATATGAGTTTGATCAAGGACATACATATCATACATGGTTAAAGAGATGTTGGACCTTTCCTATACCTAGATATCATGTCAATTATTTTGGCATATACTTCAATAGGTTATATATTTGTATGACCTACTTACCATGTTGAGATACACATATTTATTACACATGAATTTTTAGTTTCTTAGATATTACAAAGAGCTACATGGATATATTACTTTACTCTGATGTAGTATTGATATTTATGAATAATCTAGATTAGTTTTCATGTGTTATATGTTTATTTAATGTTATTAATTTGCATGATAGGATAATTATTTTTTTATAGTGCATATGACCCCTTGGAAGTTTTTTGTCTCCTTCACCTTCTTTTTTCATTGTTTCTATTTTTTTGGCTCCTTAGCCTTGTTTGTTTTGGAATTCAAGACACTTTTTTTTGGATCAATAACCTTGATTGGCAGTGACATTTTTATGTCCCTTGTATGCATCCCCTTGGATTTATGTGTGACATTATATGTTATTATGTGACATTTTTTGTTGATTTTTATAATCTTATGTGATTTATATGTTTAAATTTTTCATGATACATATCATACACCTCCCCTTTATGTGTTATGTCATGATTTACATCATGCACTTCCTTATTGTGCAGCCTATTTAGTGATAGTTAAAATTAGGTGCTACATATATATATGTCTATCTTTACATACCACTTATATACCCCTTCTTTACATATGTTACATATATGACTTAATTATATTTAAGATACCCTAATGACATAATCTCCACATCTTGACATGTGTTTACATGATATCATCTTTATACTTAAAATGATATAGTTAACTTCTATTTTAAGATGAGTGACTTTTAGGATTTATCCATCACCTCAAAATGAGGTATATTATTGAGGTTTGTCATAGATAGTAAAACCTCCATGAGAAAATATGAGTACAATTTATATATTTCAAAGTTAAAATGTGATTAAAATATCATATTAGGATAATTATTTGTAATTTTAGATAAATTTTGGGGCATATACAGGTTAAATGTAATTAATTTAACACTTCATGAGTAAAGTATTATATATATATATATATATATATATATATATATATATACATTTTTAGGAATTTGTAGGGAATGTGCATTCCATTTTACATCATGAAGTTATTTAAGAATGACTTGGTTTATTCACATATACACTATTTCATATTTTATTTTTAGCATGATGTTGGTTCATACACATATACATTATTTCATATTTTATTTGGACATGATGCTAATTCATACATATAATGAAATTTTACACTTGGCACTAATATAACATGGCATATGCACATTTACACATTTTTACCTTCACAATTATTAATAAACTATTTTCATGTTTGTATAAAAATTGAATCTATAAGTCTATATATAGTGGGTGATTCATTATTTTTGAGCTATTATACATTGAGTTTTATTAATTCTAAACATCCATAACATTACACATAACAAACCCATTTTGTTATTCTCACCTTAACATCATAGGGTTATAATATCAATGTTGTATTAGTAACATATGGATTAGGGGAAATTTTCCTCTAATACTGGGTCTTTTCCATAGTCAAATTTAAAATTAAGGATTGATCACCAACAATTGTACCATGTTTTACATGTGATTCAATAGGGAAGTCTAATTCTTCAATTCTTTGACAAGGAATCATATCCAATAAGTTACAAGGAAACACATATTACTCACATATATGTGTACTCCTTCCTTTCTCTTTCTAATTTCAAGTTTCAAGTGTAGTTAAAATTTCAAATTTCATTATATGGCCATTGATTGATATATTATCATTGTAGTTTTTTCTTGGATTAGCTTGCATGTTTCGATCCTTTTCCCAAATAAAAACTATATGAAACACATAATCATATATTTATAATTTTAATTTATTATTTTCATTTCATTACAAAAATATAATAAAGTGGCGGGGGGGGTGGGGGGTGGGGGTGTACTTTTGGACACTAAAAATTGGTATATTTTATAGTTGAAAATGTCGATCTTGACTTAAACTTATCCTAAATAACTTGTGCATGTCTAAATATCTCTTATTTTTCATTCCCACACACCTACATACTAGTCATGAGCCCAATACATTATAAGTTTTTAATAATAACCTATAGGAACCTTTTAGTATATGATAGATAAATTAATATCCTAATCAAACATTATTATTAACCTAATTGTAGACAATTTTATATAACAACATAAATATAACCAATATTCACTAAATGGAAATAGAATAATAATATTGTATTAAAAATGATAGATTCTCACTACAAAGTATCATAGTCCTATTTGAGGGGGAAACCTCCTTTAATAATATCTCAATAAAAAATATAAAATAAATGTCCTTTCCTCTTATAAATTCCATGTATTTAAGGTATTCTACTTAAGACATCTACTACCTCCCATACATGTGATATAATTACAAATAGCAAATGGGGTGACTTATAAGACATATGAATATGGTATTTTAGTAATTATACCTAATAAAACTAGAATAGTTAGGATGAAGGGGTCATAAAATTCCATCCCAAAAATTTAAATTATTTATCCTCAAATCTTACTATAATAACTACTATTGTAATTGAAGTAGGGTTCCCATGTCACATATTTTGATTTCATGTCATGCTATAATATCAAAATTTGAGAGATAGTATGATTCCGAAGTTGGTGGGAGCACCTATCAAGTATGGATTCAAGATCCAAGAAGATAGAGCCTTCAATCTCAAGCTCTAAAGTGTCAATATTATTCTGAGCATGCTAACTAATTGCTTTCTTCAAACATGATACAATGAAAACTAGATGCATCTTAGAGGATGGAAACTCCAAATTTTATGCTATGAGACTAATATTTGAAAGAACTTTATAATGACCATAAAAATTTGGTTCAAGTTTATAATAAACTTTTAGCTTCAAATAGGACTAATTATAACATTTTAGTTAGATAAAGACAACGTCACTAATAAAAAATATGGTTTCAGGTAGTGTTGATCAATCTATGATGTCATGAGGTTTTATGTAATATTAAGGTTATATTTGATATTTTTAATGATAATGGAACATTTATATTAGTGTGGAATTAAATAAACATACCTTGGAGTTTACTATAAAGTATGCATAAAAATAAGGTGGTTTCTAAACATAAACAACCTCATATGAGGTCATCTTGGTGGTAGTATGGTATGTAAAATTGTACCACCATTCAAAAAGTGGTAATAATTTGACCTAGTGAGTCTAACATCCAGATGTATAACAACAGATAGATATCTAAGAGTTTGATGACAATTTATATTTGACCATTAATTTTTAGATGTTAGGAAAAAATCCTTTTAATTTGGGTGCCATGATAGTGGAAAATCTTATCATATAAGTGACTATTAAAATTGGAATCATGGTTAAACATAATTGAATTAGGAATCACATAGAGGTGGTTAATTTGATTAAGAAAGGTTTGATCAATAATGGAGGTATTAAAATGATGGCTAATGGTTCAAAAATGGGAATACTTAGAGAGATAATCAACAAATAATTTTTTTCCCACCTAATTTTTCTAGTCCCTCAAAAAATTCCATGAAAATATATAACCATTTTCATGTGGGGATAGGAAAGGGTTGGAGCATACCTAGGGTGTTGATAGTTTCACCTTTGTTATGCTAACATGTTTCACATTCTACCACAAATAGTTTAATTTATTATTTAAGCCTTAAAAAATAATTGGTATATCCTTTCATAGGTTTTTAAAAAACATGTGTGCTAGCTAATACAGAGACATGCATCTCGAATAGAATTGTCTTTTGTTATACCAGTTTTGGTGCCAACACCAAAGATCCTTTGTGTTTTAATTAGTGACCATCCAAATATTACTTTGGTCAAGAGGAAGGGTTAGTGGTAAATTTATTAATTATTTGTTGATTTTAGGTGTCATGGGATAGTTATTTTTTTGGCTAATACACCAATATGGAATGGGGAAGGATAGTACAAATAAGGTTGTTTGTTATTCATACTTATGATATAATGTATCTATGATAACATTGTATTCGAGTTTATTATAGGTAATCCCATAGTCATATCCCATTAATTTGTTTTCCAAAATTATGCTTAGGAAAAGAGACTATTTGTTCCAATAATTAATTGAGGCTATCATGATCATTTTTTATGAAAAAGTGTCTCCCTAATAGGTTTGGACACCATTTTTTGATGGCATGATGTATAAATAACATCTCTTTCTCATATGTGGAATGAGAGAATTTATTCCCCATAAGAATATTTTTGGTTAATTACAACGGACTGACCCTTTTACATTATAAATGTTTCAATGAACTTCTAGAGGCATCACTTTAAATGATAAATGTTTTTGTCAAGTTAGGCATATCCAAAACAAGTGTAGTGCACCTTGCATGATTGAACAATTTGAAGGATTTTTCTACTACCTCAGACCAATGAAAGGAATTTTTATAATATAGTCATTAATGGAGTGATAATTTTTCCATAGTCATAAAAAAACATTCTATAATATCCAATAAATCCCAAAACCCTGTGAAGGCTCTTGAGGGATTTTAGTTTACACCAATTTTGTAGTGTCATTTTTTTCAAGATCCACTTTGAAACCTTTTTCATAGAATATGTTTACAAGATAATCAATTTCATTTTGTTAAAAAACACACTTAAACCATTTAGAACATAAGTGGTTATCAATAAGGAGATAGAATGTATGGTCCAAATTTATCAAATGATCCTCTTATGTATGGCTAGAGGAAAAGAATGACATCAAATAACACTAGTATGAATTAGTGTATAGATTGCCAAAATAAGGATTAGAAGGTTGATGGAGCATTGGTGAAAGGAAAAGCATGACTAAAAACTCATAATAACCTTCATTATTTTAAAAGGTTATCTTAGGAACATCATCTTCCTTGATGCATATCTAGTGATAACTTTATCACATGTCAAGCTTTGAGAAGAAGCAAGCTCCATGTAATTTTTTCAATAGCTCACAACCACTGAACTGGGAACCTTTTCCTTGATAGTGAGTTTTTTGAGTGTGTATAAGTCAATATAGAGGCACCAAGACCTATATATTTTATATACTAAAAACAAAATATAAGAGTAAGGACTAATTTTAGGCTTAATGACTTCATACTAAAATAATTGTTGTATCGTTGTTTCCATTCTAATTTTATACATTAATATATACATGTAAGGGTGAATGTTTGGAGATAAACTTCTTGAAATCAACTAAATTTCATGATCTTCAAGACACTATGGAGGTAACCCTTTAGGTTATTAAACAATATTATCATGATTTGAAAAGCATTCATGTAATTCTAGTGGGTGTTTGAAATTAGTGGATTCATTAAACTAGATGGTGAAAATATAGGAAAAGAATACACAATATCCTTTATTTATAAATGTTTCCATGTAATGAGAGATAATGATACTTGTATATTCTAGTGTGAGGGATCTTAATGTGTGTTGTTGATCCTTATCATTGAATTGCATCTATATATCTAAAAATTCCAATAAGATAGGACCTATTTTATGAATCCAATGTGCTCCTAAAACTATGTTGTAACCTCATAGAGGTATAAAAACCATGTCTAATTTAAAATTATAAATCCCCATTAAAATGAGACATTAAAGTATTTTCCATTATAAGGTAAGGTTCTTCCATGAAAAATCATGACTTAAAAACTTGAATAAGGATAATCATAACAATTAGTTAGCTTGGATAGCCTATGATCAATGAATCCATGCGTACTTCTAGATTTAATGAGATTAGTGAGGGTATGTTTCTTAAAATTCCCATTACTCTCATAGTTTTAGGAGGGTTAACTAACCAAGGAATGCATTAAAATTACAAGGTGTGAATTAGTGGTACTCAGCTATTCATTTTTAGTTTCATAATCATGGTAATATTGACCATATTCCCATTATTTAGCATATTGGAATGATTTGACATCAATAAAATATTTTTGTTCAATTCACTTGCATCCTTTGCCCCATTTATAATAAAAATTATAACATAACTCTTTTTCATAAAAATCACACATTTATGCCTCCATAAATATTTTAATGGGGTGAATTTTGGAGGAGGGTTTATGACTAGATGTGGTTGAAGTATATAAATAACCAAAGTTGGAAGATCAACATTGGGAGGTGATCTTATCTTCTACAAGATTGGTCAGTCCCAATGCTTCCATCATTTTATTTGGTTTAAATATATTGACCTAAACATGACTTATATATTTAATGATGATGATGAAACAACTCTTGAAAAAATCATCACTTAACCCTTTATTTTGGTTAAACAATTTTGTAAATTTAGATTGATATTTTGAATCATCTCAGTTTGTCATAGTTTTTCAAGGCTCCTATAAAATCATCATAAGAATTGGGACCAAAGTGAACCAATAAGAGTTCAGAAAATCCATCCTAAATAAGTTAAATATGTTATGTTTGATACGATTTGTACCACTAGATAGATTCCTTATCTAAATGAAATGATACAATATGTATCTTATCTACCCATAATGTATAATAAGTCTAGATAGTCTATTATGTACCATAAAATTTTGGAAAGTATAATTTGGGGCCATGTAGTATAGTTTCAGATGGAAATTTACTATCATAATGACATTGATTAAGTTTTTTGAGAGCATGGTATTTTTTTCATTAAGTTCATTTAGGTGATCATCAAACTCTGAGTCATGAAATGCGTTGATATTAGATTTAAGCTTAGATTTCCTCAATGTTCTATGATATGGCTTGGATTCTTACATGAGTTAAAACCATTCCATAGAGGGGGGATTGAGGATGTATGAATTTTTTTATTAAATTTATATGTTAAAATTATTGGATCAATGAAATGATGAGAATGGTATAATTTTCAAAATAGTGAAAAAAATTTGGGTTGCAAGTGAAAAAATAATTGTATGTGAATTTTCCCCAAAATTGAAATAAATTTTAAAATGATCATCAAAATGTGAAAATAATAACAATGTATTCCCCCAATGTTAATTTATTTATTTTTTATTTTCTAATGGCTAGATACTAAAAAAATTAGTTAACTTTTCTTAAACATGTTAAACCATATGATGATTAGGGATATTATGTTTATGTCAACTAGCAGACTGTAATAGTATTTCTTACATTAGTTTTTAATAAATTGGAACAATATATGTGACAGTAAGAATTATATTATTTTATGGAATGATAATACAAGGTTTCTTTGGGTCTATGATCTTAAAACTATACTAATTTCATTCATAAAATAGTGTTAGATCAATAATTTAGAGTGATAAATACTCAAAAAAAGCATTCTATATCCCATTATCATGTATCTTAGGTATGTTATAAGTAACTTCTCAAGTATAAATATTTAGCAATACATTACAAAAATAAATAGCCAAAGGCATCCTATGGATAGGATAAGAATAAATAATTAGGGGTTATTCCTATATACCTGAACATACATGAAGTCACAAATATGTATACATTATTGTCTAATGGATCATGTATTGAAGCATAACCCATCACTCCAAAGAATTAAGGAAACTAAATTATTATTATCCCAAAATGATAACTCTATGTTATTTTTAAAACTATTTATTAATATTTTTTAAGCTAAGGAAAGAAGAGAGGAGATAAATTAAAATGTGAAGAAGCTTAGTGTTGCCACCAAATTTCCACTTTTTAATAACAAATATCCTAATTGGGTGGGATGAGATTATATGGTGGAAAGAATTAAATAGCCTTACACCCTATAAATTATTATGAACCTAATTGTATAAAATTTATTAAAATAATAAAATTATAACCAATATGCATTAAGGGAAAGATAATAAAAATATATTTTTAAATGTTGTCTTCTCACTAAAAAGTATCATGGGCCTCTTTGATGAGGAATCCTCTTTTGAGCACAACTCAATTAAATATTAAATATATGTCCCTATTACACAATCCCTATATTTAAGTTATTATATGCAATACAACTAACACCTCCCATACATGTGGGATAATTACAAATATCAAATGAGATGATTTAAAATGCATATGCATCTATGATTTTTTAATAATTGCTAATACAAACAAGAATATTTGGGATAAAGGTATCCTAATAGACATTTATAAATAAAAAAATTCATATTATTTTCTCATAAATAACAATAAATTACTCAATAAATAACATAAAAATT
>JARHVA010007666.1:300000-337500 GCA_037957365.1 Torreya grandis
AAATTATAATTTACGAGATGTAAAAATGATAAATATATATTCTAATAAGGCGTAATTAATTTTATTGGATTGATTTGCAATAAAATAAATAATTAAATAGAGTTTTCTGATAATTGGTTGTATGATGTGGAGGTGAATTAGACAGAAAGTCTTGGATGGGGGAAATTATTTAATGGGGGGTAAATAAATATAGGTATGAATTAATGGGAAATTCATTTGTTTGATTTTCCACCTAGAATTTGCATTGTGCTTTGGATTGTGAGAGGTGAGAGAGGAAATATGGATTGTATTCCATCTAATCATCACTTGAGTGAGTGAGTGAGAGTTTATCAGAGACCAAAGGGGAGTGGGTATATGATATTTGATGTATTTAAATTTTATTTTTTAATTTAGGCATCATACATTCTAGGTAGAGTTAAGTGTTGTGGATTCATCATTTTCCAACCAATGATTTTATAATTATTTTTTATAGTTTTGTTAAATTATTGGTTTCCTCACAAGGTAAAATAAATTCATTAAAACATTAAATGAATTATTCAAACCTATCAGTGATTTATTCAAAATAGAAAATTTTGTGGATTGAGGTGAATTAGTTATGATGTGAAGTAAACTTGTTAAGGTTAGAAGGAACAAAAGTGTTAGGAATAAGTGTTATTTGATATGTATGTTTGAATAATGGGATTGATATATTTATTCATTGCATAAAAATAATAATGATGTGTAATTTTAATTATTATAAAAGATAAGGACAATATTAATTACATGGGTGAGGATACCTAGTGTATTATAGTTGATTAAAACATTCACATATTATGAGGTGGGTGTATTGGAGATAGAAGGATTGTATTATATTGTAGAGATGCATAATATACATGTAGATAGGTCACTATTGATGGAATTAGATGAAACATAGCATTCAAATTATAACATATTTCACCTATCAATATGTGAGATGACTATCACACTGTAAGATGTGTGGTAGATAATCCACATTTAGATATAGGCTATGAAGGTATATTAGAGAGAGACAACACATGTAGTATAAATTACTAGAGTTTTTTAAGATGATAATATCCTAATTATTGATCATGGGATAGACTTAAACACATGAATAAATTTAGATGAGACAAATTCATTAACACTAATGTTGATGATAGTTATTAGTGACATATTGCTACTAGACAAGAGTGGGAGGCGTTTTATTATAGGACTATTGGATGTGATTACAATTATGTTTGATATGGAAACATAGTTTCATTTATGACCATGTGTGATGGCTCACTTATACAAATATTTTCATGATGTGGTCTATAATTTAGGAGTGATCATAAACCTATCCACACTATAGGTGTGGGCATGAGAACATATTAAAGTGGAAATAATAGTTCAGGAGATATAACATAGAGTTGATATAAATCCATTTTCCTATAGATGACATGTTAACAAAGGGGTATAATGGATTTATTTAGGTAATATATGTTTTTATAGGAGAAAAATACATGAGCTATCACCTTGTGATAGTACTTGGAGACCATATATATAATTATATCTAAGATAGAGACATGTTGTGTTATATATCGATTATATGCTTAAAATATGCTGCATTATAGGTAATCAAAAGTATGTTATAGATAAATACCAATAAAATAGGTTATTGAGGTAGTTTACATATAATATGATGTCCTACATGAACACATGTATTTTCATTATTGGCATGAGAGAGACCACAATATGGAGTGATTGTTTATATAAGGTTATTTGTGTATATTTTTTTACAAATACATATGGTGCCATATCAAGGGAGGAGAGACATAACATATTTGTTGGTGACTAATGGATATAGGTAATGGTGGTATTATATGTATCAATTAAGGTTGATATTTTATCATTAGAGTCCTAGGACATGAAGGGAGAAATTACATATGACCTTCAATAAATGACCACAGAGGAGAAGACAACCAAGGGAGACTATGTAGATAGATACCCTAGTGGAGAGAGATGCAAGATATAATGGTGGTGGAGAGGAAGATAAGGGTGAGGATGTACATGTTAATAATGTTAAGGGAGATGGATTATGAGGATCCACACCCATGATTGGTATTGACAGTGAGGAGGATGGAGATGGTGAGGACACATTGATCCATCTAGCACTAGAGATTCATATACTTGGAGGAGATAGGTGAGGGTCATCAAGTTTAACACAATCAAATAAGGATGAGGCCATGATTGATAGGATACATTAGGAAATTAGGGAAAAGGATATAAATATAGTAGGCCTATAGGGTGATGAAGTGGACTAAGATATTTAGGTGTCTTAGAAAACTATAGAGATAACCATATTATAGGTTGATGTGGATCGATTGATGATATATGTAGGGATGATGAAGGTGGGCCTAGTTATTTATGACATTATGACTCAAACATAGGATGATATAGGGATATCAATGATATATTTTAGAGAGTGGGATATAATATGATATGAGTTATAAATATAAATTTATTGACTTCACTAGGCTAGTTGAAGGATATATTAAATATTATGAGACTGATGGAATATGCATCCAACTATTTAAAACCTTATTAGTGATTATTTATAATATATCCTCAATCACAATCATTATTAGAGTATTTTAGTGGTATAATATCATGATTAGTGACTATAAAAACATGAAATACAAAGTTGGATATATCTATGGTTAGTCATTTTAGCATGTCATGGGTCCTCCATAGAGTACACCACATCATCCATGACTAAGATCACCTCCTCCAGAGGGATAGAGTAAGAGATATAAGACTATACGATACACATACATTTTGAAATATATATGAGATTGTGAGATGTATTCATGAACATGATATATATATATATATATATATATATATATATATATATATATATATATATATATATATTCTTAATTTTGACATTTGATTATGTATGGTTATGATCATGATCTATGTTTTATGGATGGATTATTTTGGCATATGTAAATGTGAAGATGGATATATGTATATACATGTTATGAAAGTGTTCCTTCTATATTTCATATCTAACAAATGTTAGTATTTATTTTTCATTATTATACAAAGTGGATGTGAAAAAATATTTATGAAAATGAGATGGGTTAATAGATACTTTTTTTAATATTTACATGGATTTTCAACATGATTTATAGCATGATTTCAAACATGGTTTGAGCAACCTTATTTTTTATATTTAACATGACAATATGCACCAATGGTATGGAAAACCTATGATGTATAATGTGTAGTATAGATAGGGGTTAGGATATTCACAAGTGGAATACATAATGCATCATGATATAGAAGATCGTATAAAATATTTTTTAATGCACACAATGAATTTGACTCAAATAAAAAATGAAAACAAGAAAAAATAGATAAATAATTGATCAAAATAAATGATAAAACTATTTATAAAATCAATAAACACTTAAATCAATAAAATATAGTAAACAATTATACAATCAAGTAAGGAAGTGAATAAATGTAAAAATAATTTCACATACCAAGTAAAAAAAGTATACAAACAAGTTAAACAATTTTTTTGTTCTGTTATTTGGTAGATTATAAACCCTTTGGCATATGATATTTTTCAAAATTATAACCTTGTGAAGTGTAATATTTGTAATGTAGGAAAGGGTACTTAAACTAAGGATAAACTAAGGATAGATTATTTTTATTATTATTATGTTTATTATGTTTTTATATATTTTTAGGATGGATAATTAAGCTATGTATATATAATAAAACTAGTTATAAAATTTGAAATACAAAGGAAGTGGGATGTTAATTATAGATTGACTATTGGTGATCGAAGGATTGTGACATGTAATTCATATATACAAGATTTTTCTAAAATAAGAGTAAAATATTTATGCATGCAACCACAAAAATCAAACCCTAGACCAACATAGAATGGGTGATAAGGATAAAAATGGAAATGATATATATATATATGTATGTATATATATATATATATATATATGTATGTATATATATATATATATATATATATATATATGTATATATATATATATATGTATATATATATATATGTATATGTATATATGTACACACACACACACACACATATACATACATACATACATATATATATATATATATATATATATGTATATATATATATATATATATGTATGTATATGTATATATATGTATATGTATATGTATGTGTATGTATATGTATATGTATATGTATATGTATGTATATGTATATGTATGTATGTGTATATATATATATATATATGTATGTATGTATGTATGTATGTATGTATATATATGAAGGATGGGATGATATGGCTTTAAATATGCTCCCAAGTAATAAGGATGTGTATATATAATTGTTTACACATGAAACCAAAAATTGATTTTCACCATTGTACTTTCCCCAAAGTGCCATAAGAATGGTTTTCACTTTTGGATGGATTATTTCTCTCTCTTTTTTTTGTTTTTTTCTTTTTTTACATATATAGTCAACACTAGATTGATTTAGGCATGTAAGTGCTTGATATTCATGATTTTCATTATCTCATCAATATCTTCAACATATTTAGTAGCCAGTTTATAGGTACTATATCTATACTTAGAATTGATAAGATATGGACCTAACCAATTAGGTTCAAATTTACCCATTTTTCATGATCAACATTTGGATTCCATTGATTTTCCTTAATAATAAAATATCTAACATAAAACTCCCTAGTTGTGATTTATTTTTTACAAAGAAAATGCAGTAAGTTATGATATGATTTCAAGTGATTGATGGCACATATTTATTTCTCATCTAATATGTCAAGATCATGTAGTCAAGAGGTGTGGTAATATTCATAATTAAATAACTTTTTAAAGGATATTTCTAATAAAGGGAGATTTATTTTAATAGGTAAGATAGACTCATTGACATAGAAAATAGAATATGGGAATTCCCCCCATGGGTGTTTGGATACTTGTATGGTAAACCCATAGTGTAGGCTAAAGGTAAAAATGCCAATCACAACTAACATCATTGACAACCCATTTGAGGATCTTAAAAATATTCTTATTAGATGATTATTGTTCAATATTTCCTTTGGGATAATATGGTGTAGACCATTTATGCTTAATTTTATAGGTTTGGAAAATCATAAATTATGGTGGATGAAATACTGTAACAGTAAATGATATGGTTTGAAATAAAATCATTTTTTTTACTATTACGTAGTAAGGGTAATGGACTTCACCCATGTGGTGATGTATTATATTGTGTTAATTATGTGCTTGTGGTTGTTATAACAATTTGGATTAATATTACCAATAATATATAACCCTCATGTGGAAAAGGGACATGGCATGGAAATGAGTTACTAATCTTGGGATGGATCATGGATAAGACCATTGCGTTTTTTACATGGGACACACTTATTAACATATTGAAAGAATTAGTTTCCATTGTAGGCTAATAGTAATTTATTATAATAATATTCTTGGTAATTTATATTCCACTTTTTTGCATACCATAAATACCATAATGAAAGTTTTTAAAAACTAAGGCCACCTCATCAAAGTTTAGACACTAAAAAAATTTCCACTATAACATCTATGGTATAAGGTATTTCAAATGATTATAAATTTAGAAACATGTTAGATGAGTGAATATTTATGGCTATAAGGTGAATTTTGATGGATAATGTTGTCTTGAAGGTATGAATAAATATGTTGGTACTAAGGAGAATCAAGACAACTAATTTAACATACCATTTATAATTTAGGAACATCATAATCTAGAAACAACAATTTCTCAACAAATAGTTTTTTGTGAGTGGAATTTGGATTCATGTTAAAAAGGGTAAAAAATTTCACCTTAACATCAATGATCTATTATTGACATGAGGAACCTTGTCAAATTGTATATACATTAAGGATTGATTCAAATTATAAACCATTGATTTTTAAGGAATGATCTTATCATATTTTTATTTTTAATCATTACTAACTTAGTTGATAATAAGATATGAATCTTCATAAAATAAGAGATGATGGATGCCCTACTAAATAGATAGATTCAAACCAAAATAAGGGACTCAAAATTTTATATGCTATTGGTTCAAATAAATATTATTTAAAATGACCTTGGGATAATATCGCCCTATGGAGTAATAATAAAAATTCCTATGTTTGAGCCATGGTTTGTGAAATATCCATAAAAATATAATCACCACTATGTTGACTCATCTAAGGAAAAAACTATCTCCATCTAAAAATATTGTGGTTAAAGGTTGTATATTAGTTAATAGTATATATAATAATTTGTTTACAATAAATTTACATTTGATATCCTTCTAACTAACATATGTAATATCAAAATTACTCAATAACATAACCCAATTGGCCCTCCTCCTTATTAGAGCTTATTTTGAAATGAGGTATTTAGGTGAATCAACTTTTGTAATGATTTTATTTTGATTATTAATCATGTAATGATGATTTTTTTTGGAAATAAAAACAACTGTTAGATATGAATTTTAAATGGAATATTAATTTATTTCATAATATACCAAGGTTTTTCTTGAATATTAAACTACACTTTCTATCCCATGATAATCATGTTGTGCAGATAATTCCCCTAATCAATGTTGTGTAGTTGAATTATATAATAATAAATGTTATCCCTAGGTAGGTGGAATTAAGATGGGTGGATTTGATAAATATTGTTTCATAATTGAAAATGCTTATTTCTATTCTTTGTTCTAATTAAAATCAACGTTATTTTTAATTAGATAGGTGAATGGGTGGCATATGTCTACAAGTTGAGATATGAATCTACAAATATCCTAAATTTTCCCTTAAAAAATATTAAGTTGTTTTAGATTAGTATGTGGATGAATTTATGTTATAATTTTTACCTTTTTTGGATCTAATTATATTCCTCTTCATGATATAATACAACCTATAATCTTCCTTGACATGACAAAAAATACACATTTATTTGGATTTAGGCGAACCTTGTATTCCCTTAACCATTTAAAGATCATGTGTATAATTATGGAATGATCCACTCTTTATATATATTTTTATAAAATACTATTTACATAATATTTGATATTATCATGAAACATGTCATGAAAAATGACTTATACATCATGTTGATATGTGGTCCTAACATTGTTGAGACTAGAGGGCATGACTTGGTAACAAAATTTTCCCCAAGGTGTGATGAATTTTATTTTGTGTTAGTCTTCAAGTTTAATTCTTTTTTTTTATACCCTAAAAAACCATCCATTAATGACATCTCATGACCTATTGTAGAGCGTATAATCATGTCAATATTTAGAAGTGGTATGTCCTCTTTTGGACAAGATTTATTAATGTCCCAAAAATAGGTACAAACTCTCATCTTTGTTGTATTTTTTATTACTATCATTATGTTAGATATCCATTTATAATAATCTATGTGTCTAATAAAGCCAAATTCCAACTACTTTTGTAATTTCTACTTCATAACTAGTGCCACTTTAGATTGAATTTTTCATAGTTTTTGTTTAATAGGTTTATCATATTTTTCAACAAGGTGGTGGACTAAAAGTGATGCATCTAACCCAACTATATTTATATATATATATGACTATAATAATACATCTAATATATATATATATATATATATATATATATATATATATATATGACTATAATAATACATCTAAAATTTCTTTGATAAGGAGAGTTAGGATTGTTTGTTCTTCAAGATCAAGAGTATTGACAAGCTTCACCATATTTGTCTCATCATCTATTTCAAAGTTTACATCAATAATATTTTCAATAAATATCATGGATTATTATTTCAAATTTGTAGGAAGGGGAGGAAGATTAATTTATAAATCGATATTGAGTTGGTTTCAATTTTATTCATCTAATATTTTTATAAAGGAATTAACTACATGGATTTTATTGTTGTGTAGATGATTATAGTCTACATGCTCCTAAAAGTATGTTCAATTTTATAAGTGGTTTTAAGAACTTTCTTATGATCCCTTACTAGAATGTGATATCTAACTCATGAATTCTAGTATAGTGTAATCATTTTTAAAATGGTCAAGTGAGAGTGGATTTTATTGGTTCCATGTTATAAGTTGTGGATATGTAAGATCAAGGGTAAAAATGGTTGTCATGGAAAATATTTTTTGTTGAAATATATTCATAGTGGGTATGAATGGAGCTTGTTCTGGTGTTAGAAGAGGATTCCTCAAATGTCACAAAATAATCATTATTATAATCATATGGGATCATGATAGGTGGTTTAAATAAATACCTCAAAAATCTTAATTTTATAAAAATATTATAGGTTCCCCAAGTCGTTATTCATGAATACCAAGGTATTTACCATTATAATTCATAATGTTGAAAATAATAGATTTAGATATGGGATATTAATTATTTTGGAAATAAGTGGTAAATTCATAACTATATATCCAAGAAGGATTGGGGTATTTAATATATTGTATGAAAATGAATCAACATTCAATGAAATATTTTTTTCCAAACCATCAGACTACTTATGTTTGTTTCCTATTACGAGTCCTACCATGGTTATTAGGATGAATAAGGATTTTTTCATAGATAATGGTCATCATGGATTTTATTCTCTCTTATACCTTTATTTGAAATAATAAAATTGGATGACAGAGTTGTGGACTTAGATATAGATGGTTGAATTCCATATATGGATGGTTGGTTTGAAGATGCAGAAGGTAGATCATTTGGATAGATCTAGTTTGATACTTTTTTGTGATTCCTCATTAGTCTCATAGGTATCTTTGGTAAATGGAAAATAATTATTATTTATATATCACCCTTATAATAGTTTAAAATATTGGAAGCGTTGAGGATTACTATGAATAATAACTTCCATACTAATGTGGGAAAACTTGAGACATTGATGGAGGGTAGATGGAATGAGTTTCATAGTATGGATCATTAGATGACCAAGGATAAAGGCATATGGAAGGTATAGATTTAATACATGGATTAATTTTTTTGGATAACAAGCCCCTCCATAAGTATAATATCTATACTCCAAATTGACTATCATTTTGTATTATCATATGCGTTTATAGTAATAGTATTAGGATCTAGCATTGTTATTGAATGTCCTAAATGTTTTATCAAACTTAATGTAAAATTATTTAAGTCAGACACATTATATAATAAACCTCTTTCATTTTTTCTTTGAGATAATGAGATCTATCTACAATGGTAATGTATGGGATGAACGAATCAGGTAATATCTGTATGGTCAAAAGTCACTTGATTATTGGAGGACATATGTCCTATAAGTGATTTCAAGTCAAATGGATTAATATTTTGTAGGACTTAGAACCCTTGTAAGGATTTATAAAAAAATACTTGTAGGTAGTGTATTTATTGATAAATTCCATAAAAACAATTTGGGTTGGTGTTTTCTCAAATTTACCAATGATATTATACTTACGTTAAAAAGTGGGAAAAGGGACACTTGTCTAGATTTAAACCAAAAATAAGGACCTCATACTCTGATATGTTATTATTTCAATTAAATTATATTATAAATTCCCTTAGGATAATATCACCCTATGGAGTAATACTAAAAAATTATTGCATTTGAGCCATGGTTGGTGATGGATCCATCAAAATATAGTCACCACTTTCTTGTCTCATCTAAGGACAAAATAACTTCATTTAAAAAGTTTGTGGTTAAATATTGTATATCAATTAATGGTCCCTCTACTAATGTGTCTAAAATAATCTTCCATTTGATATCCTTATGATTAACATAATCAATATCAATCTTTCTTGATAACATAACCCACTTAGACATCCTCCATATTAGAGTTTATTTTGAAAGGAGGTATTTAAGTGGATCAACTTTTACAATTATTTTAGTTTGGTTATTAATCATGTAATGATATATTTTAGGAAGTAAAAACTAATAATAAACATGCATTTGTAATGGAATAGTAATTTATCTCATAATATACCAAGGTTCTACTTAAATAATACACTACTCTTTATATACCATGATCATCATGATATGCCAATAATTCCCTCAATGAATGTTGTGTAGTTGAGTTATAAAAATAAATGTTTTCCATGTGTAGGTGTCATTAATATGGTTTTATTTGATAGATATTATTAAGATTTGAAAACTTTTGTTTTCATTTTTTTTCAATTAAAATAACTATTCATTTTAAGTAGATAGGTGAATGGGTGGCATATATCTTTAAGTTAAGATATGAATATGTGTATATCCTAAATTTTCCCTTGAAAACTATGAAGTTGTTTGATATTAGTAGGTGGAGGCATTTATGTTATACTTATGAGCTTTTCTAGATCTAATTATATAATGTTCTCCCTCAGATCTCTTTTCCCTTTGTAATTTTCAAATATTAGAGGTTTAAAATGAATAGGAAAAGGTACCTTCATCATGTTTATGTTAAATAGATATGGATAAAGTTTTTCAAACATATACTTTTTAGTTTGGGAATAATTTCCAATTTGCAATCCTTGTATTTATTCTTTCATGGTTTGCCATTTTTGGACAAATTATATGTCTTTGAGTGGTGAATATGATTATTGGTTTTGGTTTTTATTTTATTTTTATATTGATCTTTATTTGGATGTAGATTTTTATATTTTTGGGGACATTATAGTCATGATAACCCTAATTAGATGTTGTATTATTTGATTTTTTTCTTTTGGGATTTTAATGATTATTTTATAGGTAAGATTAAAGATCAGATATCTCTTTGTTTAAACTTTGGACATGGTCAACTATGTTAAAGACACGACTTTTTTAGGATGTGTTATCAGAAAGTGATTTTCTATTATCCACATAATCATGGGAATCATTTTTTAAATTTTCATTATATGAATCTATAAATTCATTATTCTTACCCAAGGAGGTGTTAGGTGGGTTTTGATCTTGTTTAAGATGGGTTATGTTACTTCTAGCAATGAGGCTAAGTAAGTTCTTATGATCAAATTGGGTGGGAACTTAGTTCCTAACTCTAACAGGCATAACATGACTTGATTTTTATTTTTTAAGAGAAATAAATAACTTGAGATGGTGGTTCCTTAAGCATATTAACATCAATTTTTATTTCATCTTGGAAGGATAGGTTGTCATTATAATTGACCTCAATATGTTCTTATTTATTTTCAAATGAAAAAGATCATTTCTAAAGGGTTCATCTCTATTTATATTATTTTAAGGATTGTTTAAGTAGGCCTAAAGCCTAGTGATTGGAGACATGTCTTAATTTTTATGTACTTGACTCAAAAACTATGACTTCAAATTGAAAATATTTTTTTAGGCTATTCAAGTTATTTAGACTTAGTTTTCATGAATAATTTTTTTGATTAATTTGAAAAATAAGGTTTCATTTTAAGAGCTAATAAATTAGTTTTTAAAATTTTGATTCTCAACACACAAGAAAAATTTCAATTATGTATGTTTCATAATTATATAAAATTAAATATAGTAAACAAGTTATAAATAGACATAGATCATAAAAAACACATGAAAATGATAAAACTAGGTAAGGGTCTTGAATTACTTGTGGTCTCTCATGTATACTTGTTTTCTCATTGGATAGTTTCAACATAATATTTCAAAGAAATGACTACTCAGGTAGCTCCATACCCATAACCCACTAAACCTAAATTTAATGATATGTTGGGAGTAACTTACCTTGGATATATGTTCCTCTTAGGTGCACCATAATTCAAATAGTTGAATGGATTCTTAAGTCTTATATTTTTCACAAGTTCAACTAGAGGGTGTCCTATATATGAATTTCAATATGATTAGGTTAACCACAATGAAATGATTTAACTAATGGGATACACAAAGTGGTCTATTCCCTATGTGCCCAATCCATCCCTAGGATTTTAGTAGAGTGTCACCAAAAAACTAAAATTTGAGGTAGTTATTGAAACCTTTAGTATTTTAGGATGAAACCCCCTCATATCATGGTGTGTGTAAAAAACTTAATTAATTAATAAATTAAAATAATTAATCCTCATTTTATATAACTCACTAATACACAAGGTTTTCCCTATTATTTATTAGTGAAATTTATAGTCGATAGGTCCTATACAAATAAAAAATATATAAAAACTCAAATTATTTTTATTTCTAAGAATCACCACCAATGTAGTGTGAGGAAAGAGTATTATTCACCCCAATTCATAGTCTATAAAAATTTATAGTAAATGCTATTAATTTCCAAGATTTATAAAAAATGAGACATTAAAAAATAGTATACAGAAACTCTTATAGCATACACAAACATTTTTTCAAGAAATTAAAACTTAATTAACTAAATTAATCAAAAAACATGAAATGAAAGCAATGATTGAGAACACAAACATAATTATACTTTAGTTTAACTTTCTTAAGTCTTTGTCCTATGGTCCTACACAAAACCATTATTAGTTTATATTTAATGGATTTGACAAGTGAAAAACATGATTTTTAAAAAATAATAAAGCAAAAAAGAAGAGTAAAATATAAATAAAATATGATAAATATTTGGGAAAAGTCCCATATCGTGTGCCAAAATGTGATAGATAAGCAATAATTTGATATTAATAAAACACTTAAGTGATTTAATTCATATTCTAAAATCTCAAATATAGATATAATAAAAGAACAAGATGATATAAATAAATTAACTTCTATCTTACCAAAAAAATGAATACATTATCTTTGGATTTACTTTGATTTTATTTTGCAAGTGTGTATGTGGATGCTCAATTCGTTATCTAATGTAAAGGGAATTTAAGTAGTGTGAGGACACAATTTTTTTATTTTTAAATTGATACGTAATGTAATTTTGATATCACTTCAATATTTTGATGGTGGATGTTGAAAATAGAGGATGACACTTCAATTTATAGGATTCCACATGAGAATATAAATAATTATGAAAAATATAGATTTATTAGATTATGTTAATTTTGGATGGTTGGATTTGAGTCATGATATAGGTGGAAGACACCAATTACTCATGTATTTGAGAAATAACAAGGGAGTTATTTAGTATTTTAAAGTTTCTCATGAATGATTTAAGGTAGTTAAATAACTCACCATGTTGGTTTAAAGGTTCAATGATGACTCGACAATGGGTATAGGAAGTTGAGAGAAATGTGAAAGATGTTTGATGACTTAGAAATTCTATATTTTTAATTAATTTTGTGTGATTATGTATGCATGATTAATTAATTAATATTTATTAATTAACTTTTTAAAAAATAGAGGAAAATAATGTCAGTGGACCTTATAATAGAATTAATTTAGGGTGGTTACTGAGTTAGTGTGTCACTATTAGAAAAATTAATTATGACACTAAATGTAGTGGAATTTAGGTGTAAACACTTGTATCCCTTATTTTTACCTTGATGGTCATATATTTTGCTCCCTTTCATTTTAATTTTCTTATACTAGTATTTACATTCATTTTAGGTATCTTATTAGGGCATATGCATATTCATCATTTTCAATAGTCTAATTTTATTTTCCATTATTTATGGAATTTTACACCTCAAATAACATATTACTTTCCCACTTCTCCATATTCACTATTTAGGAATAATTATTTCATGGCACATGTTGATCTTACATAATTCATATATTATATGAATACACACTTTATGATAGTCACACATTGACTATTTCCCATGAGAGTCATCTACCTATTATGAATTCTATTACATACTACTTTAAGACATGACTTTACCATATAGTGAAAGATTATTATTTTCCTTCTTATCACTATTTATATATTATATTTGGTGTATATTATGTGTTAATATATTCTATTGACTATTCACATCCCTTATATTATTTTATTTTGTAGCCTTAAACCTTGAGATTACTTAATTTATTGATTGGTTGTTCATATAAATATTTAAAAAGGTGAAAAAATGTATCAAATATTTCAAAAAGTGAAAAAGCATTAAAGTATTAAAAAAATACAAAACTAGGACTTATACTTGCTTTGATTTGATGGTACTATTTTAAATAATAATGTTTGTAGTGATCTAATAAATACAAAACATAGATAATTTATATTTTATAAGATATAACATAATATTTGTAGATATAAATGTAAAAATCAATTTTAGATTGAGTTCACTATTTATGGAAATGACATGATGATATGGTACTTAATAGGTATATTGCTATATTATTCTCTATGTCTATGTATGTTAACCTAATATGCTCTAAAATGGACATGTGATAGCTCAAATCGAGAAACAAAGCATTAAAATCTACTAAGATACTATCAGTAAGGTTTAAACACTTGTGAGGATTAGATGGGTCTACTTTCCATCAAAATTGTCTTTATGGAAAATTATAGTGTTTTTTGCAATAAATCATTGTGCCTACATGTCAATATGATTCATGTAATTTTATATTCTTGGTATTGTGCATATATTAATATGTTTTCCACATTTACCTAAAAACCTTAGATACACTTTCAACACTTTCCTGGTATTTAAATAGGGAATATAAATATGGGGTGGATAGCATCAATCACACCCTATTGAGTGGTTAATCATTTCATACATTCTAATAATCTAAAAAGAGCTTAAACCACATGTAATTATACCACCTATGTGTATGTGTGTTCAATATTGATCCACTAGAATTTAATGTAGATATTTGGATTTAGATACTTGATAATATGTAACTTTAACCTTGATTTAGGTGTTTAGACTTAGATTAGGGATTCTTCCTTTAAGGATTTATTAAATTTATATGCTTTGGTATAATGCATCAAGGATGTGAATATGTATTCCTCAATGTGAAATTAGTTTTCCAAGTTAGTTATAGATAGGTGTAAGATATGAATAGCATTCACCTTGTCTTGTGTGTGTATGTGTGTGGCTCTTTAAATAATTTCCCTTTATAGATGACATTAAAAACATATGGGTTTACCCTAGAGGGTTTTAAATTTAAAAAATATCAATCTATGAACTTATGACATAATAAAAAAAGGAAGACACTATAAATAACTAAGAACATCTAATTATTACTAGCAATATCCATGGAGGAAAAACACACCTATAATATGGAAATATTCTAATTAAGATAATAATTACTTTAGCACAAATTATACATATTTAATATGGATGATATTAAATTTTAAAGGTAAATTTTATAGATACATTAATATATATAGGAGATCATGTGAGAAAGAGTCCTATACATATTCACACATAAAGTATGTAAAGGATAGGTCAAAATACCTAGATTTGCACCTGTCTTGATTTTGTAGCTTGTTGTGTAATTACCTAATGATACAATGGAAAAAACTTGAAAGTCATAGGACATTGGAAAATTGAGGTAAATCTATATATAATATCAGCTTCCTTTCACTAAATCTAATGCAATTGATAAAATACCAATTATGTGGAAATCTCACTCTTTAGTGCTCTTAATCCTAAACTAGGGTTTTGATTGGGATAAGGGTTGAGTATTGAAATTTGTAGAAAATTTGAAAATGATGATTTCACCAAATATATGTTTAGTGTATTTTAATACTTTCTTGAGAAACACAATAGAACAAAAAATTATATTGAAATTGGTTTTAGCACAAACTTATACAAATGGGAAATCATAGGAAATATTTTAGTCATTTTTCATAAAAGGGAAAATTATTATTTATTTAAATCAAAAAATGTTTTCAAAAGGGTATAAATACCAAAAATGAATCTCTTATGACTTTAAATAAGAATAAAACATCCAAAAACACTCCAATAACTTGGACACAGAGATTTCCTAGATAAGAAAGGCAAATCTTCAATTTATTTTTTCTCTAAATGTTAAAACTTGTAATAAATACATTAAAAATGTAAATAATATTAATAAAAATAAAAATATATATTGGGCCATGGGGTCCACTCATATTTATACAATATATCTCATAGATGAGATGAAATTATCAAAACTTAAAATCCTTATAAATAAAACCATGCAAATCTAAAATCTTCATCCAAAAAGAGGCGAGTTGTTCTATATATGGCATCTTGGACTTGTAGAATGGTTGGAAGTGGCATATAAGAGTTGGGAATGATCCTTGGTATGAAATGGCATGGATGAAATTGGAATATCTCCATGAAATACTTATTCATATTCAATAGCTAAAAATAACTCTTAATGCAAAATGCATAGTGCCCAAATAGAACTTGACTTTTAAAAATAAAAGATAAATTTGAATAAGTCCAAGTTAATTTTCATGCAAAAACCTAACATGAAAAACAAAAGTGAGACTTTTAAAACTTATAAGTCAAATCACTTTGTCAAAATGAACTTTGAAATTTACAATTCATGATTTTAATCTTACAACAATTTATACTTATCAAAATGGAAAGTGTAATTTGAAACCACACTTTTTACAACTTTCACATTATCAAAAAATATAGTGTAAAATTTGTTTTTCTCTCTCTAAAAAAGAGTTATAAAAAATAGTTTTACCTTTTCAATTATAAATTATAATGTTCTTTTGAAAATGAAATTACAACATTTGAAAATATTTAATAGAAAAGAGATTAGTCAAGATCCAAAATTTCTTTAGCTTTCTTGTCTTTCTCAGCCTACAGTTTTTTAGCATATGCATCAAAGGCCCTAAAGACTTCTTACACTCACTCTTCATCTAGTCCATAGGAGTAAATTTGAGATTTTTAAAAATCTAATTTAATATCAAATAATTATTTTTAGAAAGTCTTTATTCCATGTATCTTCATTATTATCTTATCCATCACATTTCCATACCTGACAAACCTCTAGATAGAACTCAGGGTGAAAACTATATATTTTGTAGATTTTTTTTTTAAAACCTATTTAAAATTCTTATATACCTATTCAACATATAGGAGATTCTTTGAGTCATGTTTTGGTTGACATGATATCATATTCATCATTCCTTCGATGTCATTCAGCATGTCAATAGCTTTATCATGAGCCACCTTGGCTTGGTGGAAAAACTCTATTAGTATTCTTATTCAAAATTGAGATACCCTATGTAATTCCTAACGCTCAGATTCATTCTTCAATATTTTATTATCAATAATGATATCTCTATAAATTGACCTTACAACTATAAATTTTTGATAATATAGATTCAAGGTTTGAATCTCCCCTTCGTATTTATTAGCTTATTCTTTTAATATATTCTCTCTCCCTATAATTATTTAATATTGGTCCATTATTGCTGTAATGACCTTATTAACCCTGCTAATTAATTTTTATGACCATTATTTTGTATCACTTCTTATATGAGCCATATCTCAAATAAAATCAATTGTATCTTGATCTAGACTCTAGTTGATTAGTTGTGTAGACTATGGTTATTATGATGATTCAATAGGCTGTATGAATTAGTTATGTATAGCTATAAGTTAATCCACATTTCTCTTTAATTCATCCTTTGTGGCCTTATCATGATCAATTTTCTCAAAGAAAGAGTTGATTCTAGTTGCACATCATGTTTTATCCCCTCTCTTATCGATCATCCAAGGTGGATCTTTCAAACTTGATAATCCCCACCACAATATTTATTTTTAATTTTTATAATGAGGGGATTACAATTTCAACATACCTTTCTTCTTTATCATCATTGAATATCCTAGAGATGTTTTTGGGATTTTTTTTAGACTTTTTCTTGACATTCTTTAGGCTAAATTTCAATGTATTAAGATCAATCATTTATTTCCTCTTCTTCCTTAGTAATTGGGATATCCAACTATGGGTATCCTTTGGTTTCTTAAAAACTATCACCAAAGAATCAACAGTTGATGGTGTTTCACTAGTAGATGTTGTGACCATTATAGAATCATTGGAGGATGTTGGAATTGATTATTTAGGAGGCGTCTGTCAAAGTACAGTCCCATTAGTTGATTACAAATCTACATTTTCTTCAAGCACCTATGTTGCTCCAATATTTACTAAAGGTATTGTGTAGATAGTGGAGGTGGATGAGTTTGGGGCAATGAAAGCAACTATGCCTATTGTGGGGATGTAAGGTAGAGTAGACATAGTTGTTGTGAATTTAGGAAATAGTATGAGGGTAGAATCCAAAGTTTTTAATAAATCAATCAAATGTGTGGGTCCACTCAGGATTGATGTTGTGAGGAAGGTGAATGGAGATAAGGGGGAAATAATACTTATCCCAAGAGTTAGGATAACTTGCATAACTAAAGTTAGGATGATTGATTCCATGATAATATATTATTGGATGGTGTTGGGAATGAATGGTGATGAAATGGAAGGAACTACAAATGGAATGGAAAGAGGGAGTAGAATGAAAGGGGAAGGTGAAATTGGAGGAAATAAAAGTGGAGTGAAAACATGAGATTCCACTGATGGGGGACCTTAAGTGTCTACTTGACTCAATTATGTTGGTTGCATTTGGATTATTATAGTAGATAGTGTGGTTAGAATGGTAGGTGGCATGGATACTATAGATGAAGGGGAATTGGAGATAAGAGGTGGAGTTGACACTAGAGGTACTAAAACCTAAGGTGTTATAGGAGTATAAATATGAGGAGTAGGCGATAAAAAATCTGATGTTGAAGAATTAAGAATAGGAAGGACAATGGAAATATGGTTAAAGCTATTATTAACATAAGGATTTAATTTGTTGAAGCTTTTATTGTTATTATGTCTTTAGATGAGGGATAAATTGGTTGTTTGGTATCTTCACCATCTCTATTTGATTCTACCTTCTCTTCCTTAGTCTCTTTATTTTTCTTCTTCTTCTTCTTCTTCTTAGGCTCCTTTGATGATTCTCCTATAGCCTCTTCTATTGGAGTGATCCCCTTAGCCTTAATCTTTAAAATATTTTCTCTAACCCCAATTATTTCCCTGGTGACCTAAATTCCCTTACTCCTTAGCCAAATGATAGTTTTTCTAATTACATAGGTCATTATATCAAATAAATAAAAATAATTTGGAGATGACCACCTTATTAGTGAAAGGGTTTGTGTGATGACATGCATATAATCAATTAGGTTCACTCTAGAGTCATCATCTACCAAGTCATCTATTATTAGTGTCATATCATAATATTTGACTTGTTGAAGGGAAATCCTAGAATAATCCCTCATTTTGACACATTCTTCATCATCATAATCTTCCCAATAATATTTATAGTATGGTACATGAGCATATGTATTAAGTTAAAATGTGATGGTGATCTTTCCATATACATCAAAATATGGTCTAAACTCCAAAGTCCTCACAATCATCTAACACATTTTATCTTTGACACACATGGCCTTAAGGATGGATATGTATGTGTATCAACCAATGGAAATTGGGAAATGTATCTTTACCTTATGCATGTTAAAAAGGAGCTTATGTGTCTCTATGAGCTACCTGACCAGCTCCATTAGTTCCCATTTGTCACTAACATATCTAGGATGTGTGTAGGGATAACCACTAAATTTAGTTTCCCTAGTATATGAAAAGGCAAGGAATTATATGAAGTATGATCCCCATTTGCTGATCTCATCCACTACTACTTTAGATAACCTTATTCTCTCAAGTTCCTTATTAAACATAATAATGATGCAATAGATGAAAGAATCATTTACTTGTCTGAAGTTCTTCCTACTAGCCTCCAATGTGAGGTTGGGATAGTAGTTTTACACTCTAATTATTTCCTTAGGAATTATATTAAGTCCTAAGAATAATCTTCCTTTGGCTAAAATGTAGATAATGTAAGAGGTCATGTATAACTTACCAGTTGTTTGAACCTACATCAATTTCTTATGGATGGAGTCACTTATTAACTCATCCCAATGAATATATTATTTTTTTTATTAGATGATCCAGATATAATGGTACATCCATTCTTGAAAACACTTAGCATCAAGATTACTAGTGACCTTATGCAACAAAATGATGATGTTTCCTATTTCATCAATAAAATCATGCCTATACATGGTATTTGGTAGCTTAGTGGAGGAATGCTTGGGGGATTTAAGTCACTATTTCTTTATTATCTTTTAACACCCATCTTGATTATCTTAAAAGAATTATGTGGATGTTTTTGGATTTATATATAGGTAACTCTCAAATTTTGGGATTTCAAATACAACGCTGATAAAATCAAGGTCTAGAATCAAAATATTTTCCCCTTTATCATCGTAGACTTTTCTTATGTCAAGATCATAGTGTTGGGCCAATGCAAGCACCAACTTGGGGCTCTAAAATGACAATGGGAAGGTTTTAGCATATGGTAATCTAGACTCAAAAATACTCTAGAACCAATCATTCTTAAAATTTCCCCTATCCTAGTCCAAAAGTCTCCTTGGTTAATGTGACCTATATCTATATCAGTAATCTTTATTGTGTTAGAATCCAAATTGGGAGTCACTCTAAGGCCTTTGGAATTAAAATTCATTTCCTTAGGAGACATGGAAATGAAATTTATTACTTGTGAGAAACCAACTATGAAAGTTGTCAAGATTTGTAGGTGTTTAAAGAAGTTATATTATCTAGTGGAGATGAAAAGTGCTCTAAATAGGTTAAAGTCTCATGGAACTAAGAGGTAATTAGATCACGTGACAATTCCATGGAGGTGGAAGGTGTCTAGTAGATCCATATTGGTCATGACCCTAATTGTATAAATATACAAAAAAGTTGAAGGGCTAGTGTGATTTATCTTCTCCAAGATAGGATTGATTTATAGATCATATTCACTCTCCATTGTGTATAGTAGTAACCATAAATAATAGATAATTCAACAATACCACAAAATAAAGGTGCATGATATGTATGATAACACTACTCAATGTTAACATATGAACATGTGGAGAGTATGTCATCATAATAATATATATGTCAATCAGGGAATGTATGTAACATATGTAATTCAAGGCATATAAGTGTTATGTACAAATAAATGTAGAAATGAAACACATAATATTAACTATCACTAATATATAAATACATAAGACCATGCTGTAAAAGTGCATGATATGTATCATGGCACCACTGAATGTCAACAATATCAACAAGTGACACAAACACACTAAGCTCAAGAGTTAGTGTCATACATAATACCAAAGACTACATACCAGAGACATGAATATATCACAACAATAAAGGCCAAGGCCACACACAAGGGACATAAAGATACAATAAAAAGGGACATATAAATGTTTCATCAAATAAACCAAATGGTCACATACAATAGATAAGAAAAAACTAGCTTATCATGTAATAGAGTAATAACATCTATGGATCATAGATCAAGTAAAAACTAGTCTACACCATCCATATGTATCAATGTAATATTATATTACAATGGCATATCCATATAGTACTGTGTAATATATGATTAACTAGTAATAAATATGTGTATCTTGACATGGTAGAGAGGTTATAGAAACATATAAACTATGATTTTGAAACCTATAGAATAATACACCACCATTATCCACATGAACACTAAGTAGAGGAAATTCACACACACACACACACACACACACACACACACACACACACACACACACACACACACATCTATGTGTAACCTTTTTGTCTTGCATTTCAATCATATACCATGAAATGAATGTGTGTATGAAAGAATATTCCATATAAAAAACATGTGATAAATAACATATGTAAATATTTTTAATAGAGTGACCATGTCATGCTGAGGCCCTGATTTTTGATTTATTTAATATTTTGAATTTTTTTGTGTTTTTTGATTTATTTAATTTTTATGAAAATATTTAAAAATTGAAAATTGATAAAAAATGATCACATCAATGAGAGGACCATGGGGAATGTCTATATAAAATATTTTAAGGACAACCTATTGTGAGAATGAGGTAATAGATGTATATGTATCAAAATCTAATAAGAAATTATAAGATGTATGGTAACTATCGTGATCATTACTCAGAATCTTATGCATGATGAATTGATATAGAATACATATGACTCTCAGAGGTTTGATGTATAAGAGAATAATGTCTCACTATTGTGTTCATCATGAAATATGTTGAGTTACCCATTATGTTAACTAAGTATGTGTTATTTGTGATAATATCCTCTATGATACGTGACTAACTATCTAATATGACGGGTGATGAATAGTTGGATATATAGTAAACCCAACTAATCTCATTTGAATTAGGTTACTATAAATATATTGTATATGCGTAACCATAGCTTTATATATTGACCCTGTATGGGTGTATCAATTGATAATGGTGGTGGTGGGGGTAGATGAGGAGACACCACTAGCTATAGATGGTCCTTATACCATACTCTTGTAGATGCAAATACCTTATTGTAGTTTATGTACTTGAAACATTGATTTACTATATATGGTATTGTATAAACCTTTCACATTTAGGGGCATCCTAATAACATGCCAAATACCATAATAATCTATATAAATAAGAGTGGTTTGGATAGTATGGTAGTTGCTAAATAAAGAGGTGGCACTACATGTCTGAGGGTATTCTATTTTAATCCATAGAATCCATTAACTACTTCTAATATATCTTGTATATTTTTTAATGTGTATCCAAGGGATTATGTATTTATGATTGATATATGCTCATTTTAATAGTTCATGAAAATCTGAATCATCATTCACAATCTTAGTACCATCAAATGTGATCATAGGACATCATTGTGGGGTGTTGATAAGTGTATTGATAATTACATCTATTGGGTGATAATATGTCATAAGTTGAGGATGCATATTTTCTGTCTAGTGTAATTATAAACTATCCTTAGTTTCTATCATCTCATGATTAGGGAATGGATCATTAAAAATTTCCAATTTATAATTCTCATTATTTTGTGTTATTCCATTGTAGGGTTGCTCAACTCAATAGTGTTGTCATCAATAAGATAGTGTATCTTATGTCTTAATTTTAAGAAATTATTTGTATAATGTTCCAAAATTTTGTGATACTTATACTATTCATTGCTATCACATTTTCTTGATTTAGGCATATTTGGATCAAAATCTTGTGGAATAAGAGTAATAAAGTTACACTCAAGTAATAACATAATATGAGGAAGTGATAGTAATCTTGAAAATTGACTATTTGGTGGATATATCAACTATAATCAAATTTTAGGTTGTGATATTATATTAGTTATGATCTTTACCTCATTTTTACTTCAAATTGGTTTGACCTTATAGCTTAATTTTATTTGAAACTTTGTTGAAGTAGTTTTAGGATTATGTGTATACTTAAGCTTGTTAAAAGCTATGAGCTTAACTTATCGATCCTGTATTATGTGGCATATATCATCAAAATATTTGAATCTCTTAAAGTTTATTAACTCATAGAGTGGTGAAATAAATCTTTGATTGAATGTGTCTTATAACTCATTGTCATCCATATCATTAATCATCTTGGCTAGCATAGTCTTTCACCAATGTACATAATTATTGATTGGCTTGTTAGACCCTTGCTTAATTCTATCAATTTTTAGAGAAGATAGTTTATCATCAATTTAAAGTGTGTTATAATTAAATCTATGAAAGGGTTGAATGCTCTTATTGATTGTAAGGGAAGGTCATATAACCATCACAAAAATAGTGTTCGATATTTATTAGAAATATATTGTTTAATATATTTTAATTATATGCATAATTAAAATATGTTCTATGGAATGATTAAAGTTGTTTATATGGATCAAATTTACCTTCGTATAGTGAAATATTAGGAGCTACAAAGCATATTGGTAAAAGATAAGTTTCTATCTCAGGGGATAATTTATTATAAAGTAAGAAATGTGAATTCATGGAATGAATATCTCTAAATGCACCTTACTATAATTACAACACCTTAACATGTAGAGATATAAGAATATAGTAAAGGGAATATGTACATTAGGAGAAGAGAAAATAGATCTGATAAATAATATGAGAGGATTAATGCTAACAAAATATTTAAGCTAATAAAATAAGAGAAATAGAATACACACAAGATTTAACTTCGCAAAACCTTTTGGAAAAAAATCAAACTCAATAATATCCTTTACTATTTTATTAACTTAACCATCTAGTAATACAATAAATCTATTCTTAGTTATAATTTTTTCCTACTATATGTGTGATTATATATAGACATATCAATAAGTAAACATCAAATCCATATTACAATACAATTGGTAAAAAAGCCATGGGATATATAAAACATTAACTAAAACCACCCAAATATATAACATACATATTAGGTCCTATTATGGCTCTACAATATAGTAGATTGTAAATCATTAAAATTATGAAACACAGTTCTAACATTAGGTGAAGTTTGAGATGTATTCATCATCAAAGGAGTAAATTTTACCTATGTAATAAAGTGCATGGAAATATGTTGGAAGCCTTTTGTTTATCCCATGGATATGGTGTATGTCACATATGTTAGTGGAGGGGTAGTTATAGGATTAGTAAAAATAGTAGAGCTTTGAACACCTAATGTGGTAATTTGGGCCAAATTATTCTATTCACCTCTTACAATATATAACATTGCATCAATCTAATTTGGAATCAAGTTAAGATATTTTGGTCATCCATGGCATGTACTTGACCCATAATATTTTTTTTGGATGTATTATGAGTCTCAAAAATCATTATAAGTCCACCAATAAGGTGTGTAATATGTACTATGTAATCCATATAGAGAATAAGAATAAAAAATAAGTCATGCATGCCCTTTTCCATCTAGCAAAATATATGATTTGAGGAAGGTTTATAATTTTTTCTTATTAATTTTAGTTTTATGAGTTTCTATATTTAATATGTATCCAAGGCCTTGTCATCCTTTTTGAGTGGATATTGTGATGGGATGAACAATTCATTGTGCATGTTTTCCAAATGATTGTCATGTTTATCAAAAAATTTATAAAAATTTTAATCCAAAAATATATTAGGTTGAATTTGTTTCATTTTTTATCAGGTATTTCATTACCAAGTGTTTGAATATTGAGAGTCAAATATTAAATATACTTTTTATGAGATTTTATTTGAACTTGCATAACCATGTTAGATATATTACTACTTAGATCATGACTATCTGTAAGGTTCCCACTATTTTTTTGGATAGCTACAACATGGACCTCCTTAGAGGGAAAGTAGATATCACCACCTTGAGGAGAGGTGGAAGAAAAGGTATAATAATCGATAGTAGGATGTGGTTAGGTTTTTATGGATGATTAAGCATATAAGTTATATAATAATATAAAATAATAATGATTACAAGTACAAGGATGAACCATAAAATCAAAGGGAACATAAATGAGCAAAAATCATGTCTAAAAAACTCTAAAGTTGAAATTTGAAACCCTAGAAGGAAGAAATCCTAAGGGGGATTAAGGGTTTGAAATGGTTTGATAAATATATGATTTCATAATTATGTTTGAACCTAAATTGGTTTCAAAAACATTAATAAGATAAAAACTAGTATATGAAATTAGATTATTAATTATGACACCTAAGCATGAATATGAATGTAAAAGGTTGAAATATATTGCAATGATTTAACAAGTTACATATGATAAATATAAAAAATACAACCACAGTATGAGTTATTAAATTTTATAGTTAATTGTTTGACTATGACTATGTTCTAATAGTAGAATATATACTTAATCATGTTTGTGATTCATTTAGTTCAATAATTGGGTTTTTGTCTTATAGGGTTGGTTTTATCAGATGTGGGTTAGTATCAACTATTGATAATGACTTGAGTGGTCAAAAGTGGCATGTGATAAAAAATGTGCATCTGACTATAAGTCACCTTCACATATCTCTATAAGCTATGTATGTGTGATGCCAAACCCTAATGATTTACTCAACTCTAGAAATCAACCTCCTTCACTTTGAAAACCTACATGTGCTTGTGAGGGATATATAATTGAAAGAAAATGAGAGTGTAATGGGTTGAGATAATCCCAATCACCCATGTTTTATCACTGATTGCTAACTACATATCCAATACTATGAGGAGGGAAAACAAGCCACAAATAATTATCCCACCTAGTGTGATTGTGTAATTGTGGACCTTTGCTATATGAATGTAGTTAATTATTTGAATTTGATGCTTGAATTTTTTTTGATTTGGATTGGATTTAATTTTATTAAAACTTATATTGTGACTTTTCCTATTGATTTATTCAAAATTTAAGAAGAATAGGGTATACTTTCTTAATGTAAAATAGTGTATAGATGTTTTATAGATAAGTTCTCAGTCCCCTATCAAATAAGACCTTTATTGGATATATATATATATATATATATATATATATATATATATATATATATATATATATATATATATATGAGTAAAATTAGGTAATTTATCATGATATTGACAAGTTAGGCATGTGGAAAAGAAAACATTATTGGGAGAGGTTGGCCCCATTCAACTCAAGTCAGTATTGACTGGTGATATTGACCCAATTTGATTTTATTTATCTATGTACTAGTGGACTGAACCAAGTATCTAAGTATTTATGTATAGGGTAGTATGCTGGTTTCAAATAGATAGTGAGGTTCTTGTAGTTGTGTAACAACATAACAAAAGGATCAAACTCATAAGGCAATATGTGGATGTGATAGAATGGTAGATTAAGATCATATTTGTGTGTGAAAGTCATGCATGGAAAATGTATGTTAATATTATAATTTTCAAATATTTAATACCATATTTTAGTTTCTACAGTCTCACATTGCCCAACAAATTTTACTTTATATTTTGTAACAAGATAATAGACTCAAATACAATGTGTGGATTAAATATGCATACATCATGTTAATTCTTTTCCTTGAGTCCTCTTAATAACACAATGTTAATTTTCTCATTTTAACCTTATCCAATCTCATGGTTAGGGTAATCATTGAATAAAAATAATTTTATTGGACTACTTAGCCAATTCATTGAAGTAGTTCTACATCACATTATTAATTTAATGTGTTTGCAACTCCTATATGAAGACTAAACATGTGATAATATGTTTTGATCATAAATAAAATGATATAAAATTAACTTATTAGGTTATAAATATAATAATTACAACATATCCTTTTTACCACATGGAATCTAATGTATATCAAAAGAGTGATCAATTTGGGTGATCCAAGTTAGTGGGTACTTCCCATCAAACATTAGATTGCCACCTTTGGTATAAAGTCAAGAGACCCAAAATTAGTATTAAGCATGGGTTGATGTGACCCCATTTAATAGGTTATTCCATTGGTCCATTAATATTAAGTTACATAATTAATTGTTGTGATGTAAACCACTTATCAATGATATCTATGAGCTCCTCAAAAAAATTTAAACTCTAATCTACATTCAATTTCAAGTTCATATAATTACTTAATTATTTAAAACTCTCATTGAATGATCTCAATTTCTCTTCCATATGATTAAAATCCTAATAAAAATTATTACCCAAATGCATTTATAATAGGTATCATTTTTGTTAAGGGTCTTCTCTAGCTTTAATGAATTCTTACCTCTGCCTTTAGTATATAGCATAGATATGTATTTAGATTAAATGAAAATAAAAAATATAGTTACCAAAGAACTAGATGATTAAAATTCATCTTCAAGACAAATCAAATGTATACCACATTGTATAATGGTGCCAAAAACTTGAAATCCATGAAACTGAAAAATATGCCAAAACTTAAGGATACTAGAGACCTATACCATTAAGATCATATTTTAGAAAGTAATCCAACGAATATTATATTTCCTAAGGTTGAATTTTTTTTATTCTAATTATTTTAAGTTCAAAATGCATATTTTAGATGAAACCCCTAAATTCCTCTCATATATTTTTTTCAATCTTGACCCTCACATATAATGTGATCAAGCCCATAATGAACACAACTATATCTAAAATATTTTAACAAAATAAAAAAAAGAGAATAAAATAACCCAAAAGTTTTATTTTAACTCCTCTCTACTACCCTAATGTGTCATATAAATACTCCTAAGTTGAATCTAAGATACCATTTGAAATGAACTTACTATATTAAAAAAGTATAATCACAACTTTAAATTGTAATATAATATGTCACATAATAATAATAACAATATTTAGTCATAAATAAGAGTATATCTACACAATACAAGTTAAAAAATAAAATAATTAAATATAGAATTGAGACATTTTTAGGGGTAAATATCCCAAGTACTTATAATAATATGAGAGTTCCCAATATATCATGACTAATATCTTAGAAATTTCTTCCATATATACCCAAATTATGTAATAAAATTTGATAAACCCTAATAGTCTGGCTACTTCCACCAATATGTAACTTAGAGATTAAAATATTATCTAGTCAAAGGTTAGGGGAACCACAAGGTGGCCACAAATATCCCAATATAATCCATATGTTAATGGCATAGAAAGATATTTAAATAAAGGATTGAGTAGGAAAATAAATATTACAAATTGGAAAAATGACTACTTACCTCTATCATGGAATCTAAAATCCATCTAAAAATGCAATTGGTTGATGATATTCAAATGGTAGGTTTAGTTAACATGTGATGGATATTATCTAGAGACAAGTACATGAATATAGTGATTGGATATATTAAGAAATTAATAAGTCTATAGGGATCCATGGATAAAGGATATATTATTTAAGAATGTTTTTCTACATGTCAGAATATCTTGGAGAAGAATTTACACATATATCATGTATTTGGGATGTTTACAATGAAAAGATAGTTTGGATGAAATAATTCTTGGAAAATAGAAACAAAATAAGGTAGGTTTGTATTTAATTTCAATTTTTACATAAAACATATATGATTAGTATGAATTTATGATGCTTAAATTTCTTTTTTACATGTTTGTTTATTAAGCTCTATTGAGAGAGATGCCCATATATATTTTTATGTTATTCCATACATCATAAATGGTTTTGGGCCTTAAAAAATTTAAAGATGAGAAGGATAAACATGAGAATTAAAACACTGATTGGAAATGATGAAATCCATAAAAAAAATTACCAATTGAATTGAAAAATACATGTCAAGAGCATCCTACTATTAATTAGACACCTTCATATTTATAAACTATTGACTTCTTTCTGAGCTTTAGTCCTAGAAAGGAGTTACCTATGTAATGAGTACCTAAAATCACCTTGGTCACCTCCTCATGTTCTTGAAGTGTCAAGGTAGTTCAAAAGGAAGATCACAGGTCATCATGTCAAGGCAACAAGTCAAGTAAGGTGTTATGTCAAGGTATGTTATGGTAGTTATTTTTTACACCCTGTTTGATTTCATTTCAAGTTCTCTCCTTGTGACCAGTTATGTATAAGGATACATAATAGGGCTTGGAGTGGTCCTAATGGTCCAAACTTACTCATATTAAAGATGACCCAATGTTACAACTCATAACCTATCATGAATATATATAAGTATGTTGAAATCCTATAAGGTAAGGTAGGATCATGGGGGTTAAAGATGTTATAACTAATATGTGGTAACCTTGTTTAGGTATTCAAAATGTTTTAAGGCCTTTTAATAGATATTGAGGTAGCCTCCATTTGAAAGTTTATTTAAGATCATATGTATTACCTTCAAAATGGGTGTTTGACCATGGAATGATGCTAATTTGACCCCAAAACATCACTAAGACCATAAATTATTCCCTCAAAGGTCCCCATGATCACCATAGTCCCATGATATAATTATTCATATGCAAAAGGGTGTCCTTCCATAAGTTAAAAGATTTTATTTACCACTAAAGGGGACTGAAAATGGGAAACAAGGTCTCTTCAACTTCCCCCATCCATAATTAATTTTTTGAATTGTGATTTTACACCTTTTTTCCCTCCTCCTTCACACTAATAATGTTTTAAGGTTTGAAAAATTGAGAAAATGTATGAAACTAGTGTTTTTGGGTGTTTTCAAGTAAGGATCTGTATTATATTATCATGGTCAAAAAATGTTAGGGATATGCAAAAGAGATTTATTAAATACATCAAGTAAGATAATCCATGATTTTCAAGTCAAAATAGGTCAAAAATTGACCCCTCCTTCCCATCATCATCCTTGTCAACCATGGATAACACCTCAAGTTCTTATTTAATATGGACAAGAGTGACAAGATGTCATGACCTAAGCTCATTAAAAGATGAAGGGGGTTCAATGTCCTTCTGATCCTTGGAATTAGTTTTTATAATGATGACCTATTATTTATGAACAATGATTAATAAGTTGGGGTAGTCAAACTTGCCTTCTACATCCACACAAGGTCCAAAATAGAATGTTTTCAGTGTGTTCCTAGCTTGGTTAAATAAAATGGTAGTTGTGTGTTATTTTTACAAGTATTCAAGGTCCTATAATTACATTTTCCACCCCTAGTTTACATGTGTTAGCATATTGGGGGGGAATAAGTCTCTAAGTTACATGAGTTGCATACTACAAGAAATGTTTGCTTAATGATGTAGGACCTCCAATGCATATATCTAAGAATGGATAGTAGTTTGAGGTTTAATTATTATTTCTTAGATTTATTCAAATATTCTTTCCTCTTTATCACAAGTGGAGTGATTAGATGAGTCTTTTAGTCCTTCAATACCTTCCCTTCAAATGAAATTTCATATGTAGTTAATCTTCAATGCAAATACGAACTGAGTGTTTTGTGATGGTAGATGTTGGATATCATCAAAAACCCATAGAATAATCAAACATGTTATATTCATGAAGAAGATTCCCTCTCTTATAAATATCATAATTCATTATGACTCTCAAATCTAAGGAGCTATCAACTAGCTTCCCAACACCTTCATAGACCTATTTATCAACATTTAAGATTCAATAGCAAAGTTTGAGGTACTCATGGAATCTTAGGTTTCAATCTCTCACTCCATGTGTCTAATTAATGAACTCAAAATGCCTTACCATATTGAGTATATGAATAGGGTTGTATAGGGTTCCCATAGGTCATCTTGACCAAGAATAAAAAATCCATATAAACCTCTCAAGAAACCTCTGCTATCTGATGGTCTCATCAAGCATATTCACCTCATAACTGGCTATGAGTTCAAAGTTTAAAACTCCATATGACCCTATGACCATCACCTATAGGTTTAAACCTTTATTCCCAAGCCAAAGGCATGAAAAAACGTCAAAATTCTACATATTACTATCAAGAACCATTGAGACTATGAGAAAAGAGCCATTTCAAGTGTGAGTACTGTTGAACAAACTATAACCAAGTTTAGAAGGTTAACTCAAACTCAACCTTAAAAAGGGTTCTCCTAGACCAAATACAATTGAATCTCAAGGATGAAAATAAGGGTCATATATTTTGAATATGAATACCTTTAGGATTGTGATGAAGTTCAATAAAGGTCAATTAGGTCTCAAACATGATATGAAATCCCTGCTTCTACTTAGTTTATCCTAAGAAAAGTCTCCATTGACAGTCACATATGAATATCACCAAGCTCAAAATTGTAAATAGTCTACCTCTAACATTGAATATAAGATATTATATGAACATGAAGGAGATAAATCAAATATAGAGGGATGGTATAGATTTCATATCATTGACAATTAAGGAAACTTGAAGGTATGACCAACTAAGCTCACTCAGACATGGGAAGTGGCCTCAGTGCATTCAAAAAATCCTAAACAGTTAGAATGCTTAACTGATGTGAATGATGAGGATTAATAATAATCATATATCCCCATTTTTATGTTCATCTTCCTCATTATTCCCATGTGTGTGATCAAGCCAAGGATTTTCTTGGTCTAGGTTAAATGATCGGGACACACAAGCTTGTCCATGATTACTTCGATGGGTTTTAATAAAAGAAAAAAGAGGCCAATCCCAAAGGATATGGATAGATCTTGAGAAAATTTTACCTGATCTCCCTAATTATATCACTAAAGAGAGATATAATAGACTACTCAAGTTTCCAACACCATTTAGTTCAGGCATTTGGCATGAGCAGTGACAGTCATGGCATACCTACATGAGGAAGAGATAGATATAGTGGTATAAGTAGATGAGGTAAATTAAAAAGGTTGTAAATTAGATATAGAAGGGTGTTATAGTAATATTGAATCCGCATATACATTTATAGGTCACTCAAGGTCTTTGAACTTAGTTTAAGCCTATAAGACCTAAAACAATCCTTGAGCTTGAAGACCCCATCTCCACCTTAGTGTCATATCCAAACCTTAAGTAGAAAAAAAGTCATGAGAAGGTGTATGATGTTTATATAGATATTTAAGAAGGTTTTTTGGATAGATAAAATCCAAAAAGTGTTCATTTTGTTCATATGACCCCTATCGAGCTCCACTGCCTTGACTTGCTAGTCAAGCTACCAATTCAAACACTTGTATCTTACATGTAAAGATGACTCAAGATTAGTGATATTAAGGGTCATTGGGGACCCATATTCACTTAAAATACATGGAATAAATATTTACATTGAGGATCCCATCTCTATGAACAATACTTAACACTACAACCTACATAGAATTCCTATCAAATAGCTTAAAGGCCACAAACTTTCACTTAGAACTCACTATACAATCTACATGGGACTAGGATCTATTCAAGATTTTTTAAGTAGCCTATGGGCTAGACATCCATGGAAAAATATTTTGGTTTTGAGGCTAGTACTCTATATACCATTATTAAGATGGTAAGCTGCCAAAACCCTCTCTAAACCCTAATTAATACTTGATAAATAAATTACACCCTTAAATTATTAAAAATTAGGTAATTGGGCCTTGACATGGTCTTAATGGTCTCCCCAAGTCACATGGACACCTAAATGGTCTACTAGTTAGCATGTGTAGGGCATGTAGTGTACGAATCAAGCCTAAAAAGGACTACTACAAGCCCATATTCAAGAAATTGATATGGGTATGCACATTATACATATTTATAAATATTGAAAAGGATACAAAGTTCTCAAATAGTTGCATAATTTCCACCTATAGAGGCTTCCATGCCTAATAGTCACTTGTAAACATGCCTAGGTGCCTAGGAAGAGGATTGTGTGTACACAAAAAATAATTAAGTGGCTTAATCAAGCCATCATAGATGATATTAATGACCTAAATTATTTATTTCATAATATTATTGGTGGCTATGTAACCTCAACATTCCATTTTGAAGATAAAACTTAGGAACTCGGCCTTTAGGCCTATTGGACTAACACCTTTCTCAAGACAATACTACTTTAAGACTTTAAATAAATACAAAATTGTGTTAGATAAGACATAAAACAATTATTAAGTTGTATTTAAAGGATTTTTAGATGTGTAATCAATATTTTATTGTATATGAAAGATTAGATTTGGTCACTTTGGCCTAAAAATACCTTGAGAATTCATAGAATGAACAATTTTCACCTAAGGACCAACTTGATGAGCTCAAAAATGTATGGAACAGTTTCATGGGATTTTAATCACTTTGGTAAAGTTTAGGGGACTTATCTATAATAAACTAGTGGCATTATTTCATATGTTAGGGGCATAATCTTTAAGAACCATTGCTTAGAAACCAAACCCCCTTAAACTTCTGTAAAACCTTAATATTGACCTGATGGAGAAAATATTGAATAAATTGTATCCAAATGCATTGTAATGGATATGTATAAAATTATATCTCATATTTCACTCTAATTATATCCCATCCATGGCATTGGTCTATATGAACAATTGTACAGACCTCTTAGAAACATTTTTTTGACAAGGTTTAATGATAAATCCAAGGTGCAAATCTTTATGAAAGGTTGAAGATCATTAGGGAAGGTATTATTAGGTGTATTATAACTTATAAATCCAAAAATTTCTCCCAATATTTTCTATAAATAATCTTATTGATCTACACTAAAAGGCTTGTCTAGATGTGCTAGTGGGAGGTGACCTAGTCACCTAAGTAAGGTAGAGTTATAGGTGTGCAATGCTAGGGAAGCATAGATCATAGTATAATATATTTTTTAAAAATTTAAACAAGATAAATAATTTATATTGAAGCTTATTTTCAATCCCCATAGTCATCCAAGTAGAAAGAATCCAAGTAACTAGGCCTAACTACCTAATAGGTCTACTTAGTCAATAAAGGGAGACATTCATTAGTGTAGAGGGATACTATGGAGTAAATATAGATCATGAAAATTTTGTAACTAACTCATACAGGTGATTAGGTCCATTTCCAATCCATCATGAAGAATGGGGTACTTTTCTAAGTCATTTTGGCATGCAAAAAGGAGGTGGCTACTAGATGATTCATGGAGGGACCTAATTAAACAACTCTGATCCTTTGTATCATTCAAAATTAGAAGGAATTGACTAGGATAGTGTGCTCATCATGAGTATGAGGTTAACCTTGGCCAAAAATAGACATCCAATGCCTCAAAAGGCTCATTGAAGACCACTTATCACCAAGGCAACACATGGGAGAAGTGTGAAGGCTAATTGTAACTACCAATTGAATAATTTATGGTCATTCATGACTTATTCATGCATTTTCAATTCTATTTTTCCCATTTTTATCTATTTATGCTCTATAAATTGATGCTCCAAGGCCATTGCATCAATCCCTTGACTGGGTATGATGAAACTTTGCCCAAATTATATCTTGTAAACCTTTTAAATTAATAACAAAATACTATTTTAGATTTCCTTACTAGCTTATTATTTTATGTGATTATTGATTTGAAAAAGTGGTGACATTTTAATCTCCTCTGTAGGTCATTACCTTCACCTAGTTGCAAGGATGTTATTCTATATAGGTCATGTGATGTGTCAAAGTGTTGGTGATTGTGTTTGAAGATTAATCTAGTTGATAGTGCCTTGAATAAACCTCTTATCCATTACCTTAAAGTTGCATACATCCATCATAACCTTAAAATTAAGTACTTATGTTTATGAGATCATTATAAAACTTTTTTTAGTCACTAATCCTTGCTTGGTTTACAAAGTGTTGATTAAAGATTAGTTAGAGTAGATAAGTCAATATTGGTGCATCACCTCCCCTTGTCTTATATTTTGGTTCATGTTTCTCTCTTCCTTGTCACCCCAAAAATTTATTATTATTAGTAATTTAACTCAATTAATTCACTAGGGGAGCTAACCCCAAAAACTAGAGCTTTACTCCATCCACAGGTCATGCACAACATTTGGATTAATCTCATGTTACCCCAAACTTAAAAATGTATAAACATTCTCTCCTAAGGGTACAATTTAGTGATTTAATAGTTATTTAACACCTAGTGGGACTAATATTCAAGTGATTTGGATCATGAACCTATAGTATTGGATGATATCAAATATATTCAAGTACTTTAGTAGAAGATTTGTAGTCAAATTTCTTGTCAAAATTACTCAATAGGTCTTCATAAAAATGTAAGGAGGCTAATTTTTTTGAGTTATCTTTGAAATTTTATATGAGGAAGAGATACCCTAGGTCTAATCCTAATACTACACCCCATAATTATCCTAATATTTCTAAAAAAACTACTATAAAACCTACACCTCCAATGGCTATGCCTAGACATCAAGCTTTTATGTCTTTTAATTGAGGTATCCCCTTAAATCTAAACCAATTTGATGATATACCTACTAATATAGTTCATATCCTTCACTATTTCATAGGATAAAACTCAACCACCCCTATTGAATATATTGTAAACATAGCAAACCTCTAATTAGTTCACAATGTGACCCCAAAAAATGTGGCAATGAGGTTATTGGCCACTTCCTTGAGGGGTAAGGTAATTCAATTGTGTTGGTTCCCAATTGTACACCTCTCTAGTTTGGCCTTTCAAACTTAAATAAAATGGCAAACAATGATTAGAAACCCATTATTATGTTGTTGTAGATGGGGAAGGGTTTGCCATCAAGAATAGACCAAACTAGAGAAAATGACAGAAAGACACTGACAAAGGATATGGTCAACTCCCTACTAATTTTGGCTCTACCTAAACCAAGGTGAGGGGACCTATAGGACAGCTTTCTCACATGGAGAGATTATGCAATTCAACCTCCATGGGGATTATTGGCATAAAATGACATAAATATGATCAGGACATAACCAAGCTTGCACACTCCACCCAAAAAAGGGTTTTCACAAGGAATGCACTAGGATACATACAAGTTATTGAAGATATATATATATATATATATATATATATATATATATATATATATATATATATATATATATATATATATGAATGCAACTTTTATTCTAAATAATTTTTATAATAGGGCTTAAATGGAAAACTGTTGCACTATTATTCAAAGCACACAATGTAAAGACATGTTATGTAATCTAGATCTTATGCATTTTTATGGGTAAATAACACTTTTGATACATAAATGGTGTGTTATATGTATGGTAGGATAAGGTAGTGTGGGTTATAAACTAGTAGAAAATGAGGGTCGTGTGTTGGAGACTTGTTTAAACAATAGGGTCTATTACAAGGTTCATGACATTAGCCTTAGCAAAAGATGTATAAGGGAATCAAACACAAGCTAATGGGAAATACCAAATGGTCCCTGAAACCCTATAACATAAAATACAACCAAGATTATAAGCAATTTTCCTTATAAAATCTATAGACCTCAAGTGCCCTAAAAGGTTATCTAATAATATACTTCTAGAGTTAAACTATAGAGAGGGATTAATAACCTAAATTTATGATCAAAATTATAACTAGTAATTAATACAAACCTAAATATCCAATTAACAGGAATTTTAAGACATATTAAATCACTTCATCAATAAGAAAGAGTAGAGAACTAAATTTTTAATGGAAATCCTACATACATTAGTTTTTTAAAATACTGCCAAGGGGACAAGCATGGTGAGTTTGCTCTTTTAACAAGGGAGACACATGAACATGATCTCAAAGCTTGCTAATGGATGTATAAATACAACCATCTAAGTGAGAGAGATAATATCTACACACAGCAATGGATCCTAAAACTTTGAAGAGCCTATACTTAGAGAGAAAAATAAAAAAAATCAACAACATTCAACAATCTTAGAATAGAGGATAAAACCCCTATTTATACATTCTTTGAATCAATTTTTTATCTAGGAAAAAGGGTTGCAAATTTCAAATGCCAAATTCCAACCAAGATGATCCTAACTAGAAATTTTTTTTATCATGCTTGGAATCTTCATGTATTTTCAAGGAACATTATTGCTCCAACTACCTCTATAAGTAATGATGAATATTTGGAGCATATCATTAGATATTTTGGCTAAAAATACATTTTCACATGAACTAGAGAGAGAAAACTCATGAATAATGCTAAACAATTTTTTTATTGATGTGGAACTTCTTGAATATCCCCTTGATCATTTGCTTGGATAGATGGAAACTTCGTAAATAGTTTCTCTTCCCTTATGCACACCATGAAACAACCTACTCTTACAACAATGAC